>JAIUCV010000007.1:23996987-24164118 GCA_026724425.1 Erythrophleum ivorense
CAATTTCTTGTGGATGTTGGACTTGCCTCACCCATTCTTTAATATATTCTTGGACTCAACCATGCTCTTGGGAGCCTACTTTGCTTTTGGGAGACTCTTTGCTTTATCTCAACCAATCTTAAGAGTTCTTAGCTCATCCTCACCATGGCTAAGGGTTCGTGGTCTCACCACACTCAAGCAAACCTAAGCACACATCAAAACATCATATGAAACATAATATGTCATCATAAAACCATGGCATATGAATTCATGCTATCATACTTTTCATGGCTTAAAAATACACATACACACATTCTAAGACAAGCTAAGCATACATCCATGCATGAGAGAAGGTGGAGAGAGCTACCCTGTACACAAGCATACACTTTTCTCTTTGGATTCAAGCTCCTCTTTTCGGCCACATACACAAAAACTTATGGAGATGCTTTCTCTTGGCCTAGACACAATTTATGGAAGCCAATTAGGTTCATGAAATAAATTCTATGTCTACACAACTTGCTTAGACACTAGGTTGTTCTATGAACCTCATTATGGTTTATAAATGCACCTAATGAAGCAACACCCCTTAATTAATTTCTAGGCTCTATTCTTTCCTTTCAAATATAATTCTTGACTCCTTTGAAGCCTCTTGGAGTCATCACACAATTAAAACCAAAAGCCTAACTACATATTGCTTCTTTAGGTCATAATATGGAACCTAAAGTACTAACTCACTTTCTATGAGTTATAAATTTTTTCCAAGGCCTCCCCTCATTTTCATTCATCATATATGACTCAAAAATGGGTTTATAAAAATTTTAAACTCTCCCTAGGTATGCTAACCTCTCTTGACCGAACCTAGGAAGCATTTTGCTCTCTGTGAACTTTGCTTTGTTTTGTTGATGGAGGAAGCACATAGGGAGACTTCTAGGGATCTTAGGAGCTCATTTAAACTCTCGTTTAGACATAAAAATCAAAGTATCAAATCAGATTTTACAAGGAACATATGAAACCTTAGACTTTGCATCTTGAATTTTCATGGTTATTTGTTAATTCTCTTTGCATATTCTTAATCTCCACACCCTTTTTCCTTAGAATCACCCTTGGTTCTGCCCAAAAATAAACTCCTCTTAAGTCTTCTCAAGTGGAGAAAAATGGTGGAGAAGGAGAGCAAAGGGTAGCAACCATGGAAAAAGAAAATACCTTGTTTTCATGGCTTTTCCTACTTGAATCTTGTGTTTTTTGAGCTCTTCTCTTCAAATCCGAATTTTCCCCTCAATTTCTCCTTTAAAACATATCCATATACTTTATTATAATCATAGGAAATAAAGGAGAATGAAGGAGAAGAGGTTTGGAAGAGAAAGAGCATGAAAAACTACTAAATTTCCATACCTTAAGCCTTTGATTTCTCCTCCTCTTTGCCTTCCTCTTATGCATCACTCTCACTAGGGTTTTCCTCTGGTTTTGTTCAGAACTTGGTCGTGCAACATGAAGGGAGAAGAAGGGTGCATCATATATATAGGTGGGAGGAAGTTACACATTCCAAAAATTCTCATTTTATCCTTCGTTCTTGGCATTTTCGTTTCTCCTTTGTTTTAGCTCCTTTTTTATAACTGTCTTTTCCATTATAAAATTTAGATTCCTTATTTAGTAAAATGCCTTTGGAATCACTCAAATCGGAGCTAAAACCTTCTCGAACGAATATGTCAAAGTTTGGGTACACCGACATTGGAAAATATCCACTGGAGAGGCTTTAGCTGTCTCGGGGCTTTCCATAGTTTTTAAGGCTTCTGAGAACCCTGGGGAATTCAAAACTTTCATTTAAAAAGCCCTCTTATGTGAATTCCAAAATTTGCTCAAAATTATAAAAGTGCCATTACGTTTCATAAGCTTTTCATAAGAAACTGTTTCTTCATTCTAACTCTATTTTTTTTTCATCTAAGCCTGGGATTCTCATTTTTAGGAGTCTAGAATGCTTTCCAAATTTTTTGGGACCTTAACTACATCATCGTAGGGGACTTCCTTTTGTATCCGGTGAATTTCATTCGTTTACAGAGAACCGTATGTTACGTTTCTCATGTTTTTTCTCGTTTTCAGAAAGCTGGATGTTACATTTCTCCTCCCTTAAATAAATTTCATTCTCAAAATTTAGGGCATGTTTTTCTTTTACTCTTTTTGTTTCTGGCTTACTGCTCTTTTCTTTCCTTTCTTCATGGCTCTATATACTTTTTCAGCGATTTCATTCTTTTAAATTTTCTCTTAGCCAGGGAACTTTTATTACTAGCTCTTAATAAGGGTTCAATTGCTATAAAATACTAGCTAGTTCTCTCTCATAAGAGAAATAAATTTCTGATTATGAAGGCCTATCCTGGGAGAGCTTACTAATTATATTGGGTTAATGTTAACCCATTTGCAGGATTAACTTTTCTTTTAGTAGACTCATTTACACATCTCGAGAGGTAACTTATTTCATATCATGTCTCCCATATCCTCTCTAAATGGCTTCTCATAATATCTCATCATCTTTTTTAATCATTAGAGCTATTGGAGGTGTCTATCTATTTGCTTATTTACATGTTCCGTCCACTATTTATCTCTATGTTCTTTCTTACTAGCTCATCCCATGATTACAATTCATATTCTTTTTGTCACAGGCCTCACATCTCAATTACTTACAGGGATTACAGCTCTTTTGAGGAGTTTCTGCTTTTAATGATCCCAGTTTCTTTGTTTACTATTATATCTATCTCTGTAGGCCAAGACTTTTTCTCACTTTCTTTGCTCACTTATAGTGGCATTTTATAGTCCCTCATTTTAGCACTAATAAGCTTAACATATATCTCACACTGGCACCGAAGAGCTACTACCACTGACTACTACTGAGTTTTGGTGGGATACTAGCTATTCTCATAGTTTTGCTTAATAGAGATATACTGTACCACTTACCTCATATAAAAACTGCACTTGACTCCTTTCTAAATACATAAGCTAGTATCTCTCTATCCTTCGATCAAGGCTACCACCTGCTAGGAAGTGGTTCATTTGGCTCTAACTCTGGAAAGCTAATTTCTTACTTTCCTCACCCCATATGCTATGCTCATCTTTAAAAAGAGCTAGTCAATGGTCTAACTGTCAGAGTAAAGCCTTCATATCTCTATGGCAATGATCTACTATACATAGGAGATTTGTAGTCTCTGAAATAAAGGCTAGCTAAAACTGTACTGGTCTTTGAGACTAACTACTCTGTAAAACTATCTTAGGCTATCATCTCAATAAAGAACTATTATACTGTGGCTAAGGCTCTCTGTAACTCTGTGGGATCCACGATGACCCCTGGGTCTACTGCGACCTCTCAGAGCCCTACTAGGGTCTATTGTAACCAACTGTGTTATGCTAGGATCTATTACGATCCATCTCTAGGAGACGTCAAAGCCTAAGATTACTGTATCTGACAGCAAATACATACTAAGTCCAGTAACCATCGCTCATAATAACTGAGGCTAAACTTAGAAGTATATCATGCTCTTTGTGTGAAGTGGGTTCTGTGTCATCTGATTCTCTAAGATCCCTCATACTGATACTAGGGAGCGTGTTAAATTTTCACTTATCGCTTCTCATGGGATCCTCAAATTCCCACTTTAGCCCTTTTTACTTGGGCTTCATTTTTTTTTACTTTATTGACTTACTTACTTTACTTACTTTACATATGCTCGTTCTAGCCTTCCTCTTATATCTTGCAATTTCTAACTATGCCCCCATTATGCTTTTAAATGCCTTGGCATTAGGGCATCTCACACTGAGTGTGGTTAACATCTCTGGTAGGAAAGAAGCTATGCACTGGTCCCTGTTTATTTCATTTATACATACTATAAGGGACTCAGGCTATACATACTGAATCTGAATATCCTCTACTAGAGATCCCTTTCTGCATGCTTTTCTTACTATTCTGATATTATTGGAATCCCTTTACCTTTCTTTTTTGACTCATCTCATTCTTTAACTAGGATACCTTTCGATTATCAAGACACTTTGGTGATTAATGTTGTTGTTTGCTATACACTTAAGGCACATTACTACTGGGTTGGCCAGACCCAATATCATGTAACCATTATTGCAAGCAAACCATAACATCAAACACTAATACACAAGCGCCTTATGACTAAACTCAAAGCCACTATCGCCTGTATATTATAAGTTTCCCAATAATCTAAAGTATCCTTCTTTTACTTTTCTCTATCTGCCTTATTCTCGTAGAGTACTCAAGAAAAGTAGGATCTTCCTTTACTACAAGCCGAGATCTCTTTGTATTGCCTGATGATTTTTACTTTGGCAGTATCATGCTAGAAGGGCATCTATGCCAAGGACAAGTGTGCTTTCTTAAGTACTCAAGCACATTAACTGAATATCTATTCTCAATCTAATATGTCCTCGGCTTGAACACTATCATATCTTCTCTTTCTACCTTTCTTATCCTCTTACTTAGGTAAAAGGATATTTTACTATTGGCTATTTCTATTGCCAATTCAGGTTTCTTTACGCTCAAGAGCACTTATATTTTCCTGGGGTCCCTCCACTTATTCACTCTCTGTAACATCAAAGGGATCTACCTTTTGCTCATACTTTTATTCTGCTCTTAGCTAGACCATCCCTTAGTAAGAAGGATTATATTTCATATAATCCTAGGAATTTCATTCTATGGTGCTCTTGGCTTACACTCTTTCTCTATGTAACACACGACTCGCCTTCTTAGGCAGTTTCTAGCTCCCTCGAGCTTCCCTGAAGGTACTAAGGCACTAACTGTCTGTCTCAGCTTATTTCTACATTTGGACCAGAGCTAGGCTTTCCCTCTATTTAATCTCTTTAGCTTCATCCCCATGAGCACAATATATTATTTCTAGGGTTTGTCTAACCCAATCCAAGACATGTACTTTCACTGTTCGAACTCCATCTTACTGAAAATTTATTCTTTACTGGGTGCTCTAATCACTCACGTGCCTTAACCCTATATCATTCTCATATTAGGGAGCTCGTCTAACTAGTTATCAGACCCCTATCTGTTTCCTTTTCTGGGCTTAGCTTACTTATTTAATCATGACTAAAGTGAGGGTATCTTTTCTGTAGCTAGTTTCTTAACTCTTATTCGCTTCCTTTATTACTACACTTTACGATTCATGGGGGTCTATTTAAGGAAATTTACTAAATACTACTGGGTGGTTTCCCTGGCATCAAGATGTCTCATCTTTTCTTTCTTGATCCAGGGGAACTTTCGCTGAGGCTTTCATTCATATATCTCACCTGGAATGATGCTACTAGTCATCTTATTGGACCTGTAGCATACTAACTATCCTCATTCTTTTCTGAGCCTCTATCATTGGTTATTCATACTTACCTCTAGGTGTTACCTATAAGGTACACCTTTCTAGGCCATTCACTATGTGTCTCACTGCTAGTAGTTTTATCTTACGTTATTTTGGGGCTACATTAACATTCTATTATTCAGTGTCTTCCAAGGTAGAACCCTAGGTTAGAGTCAATGCCTTAAAGGTGAGTCTCACCAACCTTATCATCGCTGTGTCTAACTTTCTCCATGCTGAGCTCGTTCTCAGTCTCAACTATTCATTACTCTTTTCTCTACTTATACTAGGGTTCCTGTTTTATGTGGATTGACTGATCCCTGATCAGTTCATTCCTCAAGTTGACTTGAATATGACCAATAAGGCATTCATACTGCCATTTTCTATGGCTAACATATCATTTGTTGTGGTTAATTAACCTCGGGTTCACCCTAGTTTTCCTATCTAAGTATTGGCTGCGGTTAACTTCTTAATTGGCTACGGTAAGGAATGCCCTAGATTGCCTTGTTGCTTCATGGAATAATTGGCTACGGCTAAGCAACTAATTGGGCGCAGCGCCTCTGATTGGCTTACATTTTTAGGGATTGGATTTTTATCTTTAGCTACCAATCTGAGCCTTATTGCCTTTATATCTAGCTCATCATCTAGCTAAAGGATTCTACCTCTTGCTTTATTCATGCACGGCTGGCTATTACCTCTAGGCTGTTAGGGCTCTAAGGTGTAACTTGTAACTTAACCTCTGGCTGAAGGGAATTAGCCTTTTAGGCTTTAATACTTATCTAGATATTTGAGTGTCGCGGCTAGGGGGTGACTCTACTTTTCACTTTCCCTCTAGATTGGTCCTGTGCAGTTGTAGTCTCATCTCATACTACGCTACATCACTACTTGTCTCTGCATTAAGTAGGACATCTTGGAATGGCCTGAGTATGACTACCAGGGAGAATTAGGCCTCAAGTACTCTCTCTAGCAAGCCTCTTCATATCAATGTGATCATTTCTCATCGTTATATATCTAGGGCTTGCCATTGATCCCAGTGAGCTGTCATATCTCATCAAGCTCTAGCCGTTGGATCCTTTATCTTTGCTTAAACTTAACTTTGCTTAAGCTACTCTAGAGGCCACTCTTTCCTGGTGTCCACTAACTACTCTAAGACCATTCTACAACTTATCATGAATAAAGCCACAAACTACTTTTACACACCTACAATGTCTCATACAAGGCTCCACCTATCCATTCAAGCCTTTACCTAGCCCTTTACATAACTCTATTGTTATATCCTCAAGCCAAATCCAATTTGAAAGAGCCTAAAACTTTGCTCTGATACCAAACACCTTACAGAGCCCCGTGGATATTATCCCTGGTCTGGCCATGTCCAAAATTGGGTTCCGTAGCCAGGGTTTTGCTTCTCCTGAACCATCTTCCCATCGTATAGGAAAACGCATCCACATAGGGAGAGTACTACTCCCACTTATAAGGCCCTAACACAGGTCCCTCCTTTTTGATGTGGGACTTTACAAAAGGGGATGGGACACCTAGGGAGAGTTTTAAAATTTTTAAGCCCATTTTTGAGTCATATATGATGAATGAAAATGAGGAGACACCTTAGGGAAAATTTAGAAGGCCTAGAGAATGAATTGGTGTCTTAGGTTCCATAATATGACCTAAAGAAGCAACATATAGTTAGGCTCTTTTTTTTAATTATGTGATGACTCCAAGAGACTTAAAAAGAGTCAAAAATCATATATAAAAGGAAAGAGTGGAGCTTAGAACTCATTTTATGGGTGTTGCTTCATTAGGTACATTTTTGGAATCATAAAGGGGTTAATAGACCAAGTTAGTATTTAAGGAAGATGTATATCCTTAGAATTAATTCTATGAACCTAATTGGCTTCCATAAATTGTGTTTAGGCTAACAGAAACCAATCCCTACCTTTGTGTGAGTGAGGTCGAGGAAGGGAGAGCAAATTCAAGGAGAAAAGTGTGTGGTTACATCCAAGGTTGCTTACTCCTCCTTCTCTCATGCATGAATATCTGCTTGGCTTGTCTTTAAATGTGTGTGTATGTGTTTTAAGCTATAAAAAATGTTCTAGCATGAGCTCTTGTTCTATGGTACCATGGTGATGCATTATGTATTCCAATGATGTTTATTATATTTGCTTGAGTGTGGAGAAGCCAAGAACTCTTAGCCATGGTAAGGATGAACCAAGAATCTTTAGAGATAGTTGAGATAAAGTAAAGTGTCTCCCAAGAGTGAGGTTGAGCCAAAACCTCCTTGAGAAAATGGGTGAGGCAAGTCCAAAATCCATGAGTGAATGGGTGAGGCTAATCCACTTACTTGGCAAGCCTATGGATGCTTTGTATGACTTGCTCACATGCCAAGTTTGCTTCTTGAATGTTTATGTTATCCATTATGCTAATGCATACATTTTCAAGACTTGTTTTGCATCTTTCATATGTGATGAAAGGGAGATGAGCTATTGGAATTCTTTGAATCTCACTCCCTCATCTCCAATGTTCTAACATGCTAGGTGGACTAAGTGAACAAGGCAATGGGAGCCAACCACTTAGAAGATACGAGAATGACACATATTACATAGAATTTGCTTATTTATGGCCATATGAATGGTAAAATAGCTTTGAATATATTATTTTTGAGATGCAAGCTCATGTATGAATGTAAAATGATTATGACTTTTGTATAGATATGTGGTATGAAATCAATAAAAATAAAAATTTTAGCTTCTTGATGGCTTGGTGTGTTAGTGTATTAATAGAAGTGAAATAATCAAATTAAGATGCATGAGGTTTGGAACCACTTGAGTAGTTCATACAAGTCATATTCATGATTTGAAACTTGCCCAAGAGGTGCCAAACATCAAGGGAGGCCATTTGGACACATTTGGTATCTCATATGGAGCAAAATTGAACATATTGGTGAGCTATACCACTTTTTATCCAAATGAGCTCTTCTTAGTCTGAAATTTGGCATGCTTCTAGACCTTGTTGAGAGCTTTTTGGGAAGCTAAAGTGAAATATTTTTGGAGGTCTATGAAATATTTGATGAACTTTTAAAATTTGAATTTTTTCTGGTATTGATTCAGTGCATTGTTCATTCTAGTCCAAAATGAAACTCTGTCACTCATAGGGTAATTGATGTCCAATTGCCATGACATTTTACAAGGAGAAACTAGCCTTCCTCATGACTTATGCCAATTGGAAGCATCTCATTTAAATGTCTAGAGAGGGAGATATAAATTTTTGAAGTTTCTATCCAGTATCAGGCGTTCAATCAGACCTGTGTTATTATTTGATTAGTTTCTAAGGCTTGGATGTGCCTGGACTGGTCTGAAATTATTTTTGTAACACCATATATTTCTAGCTCATTTCACAACATTCTCATGCTTTACATTCATAAATTCCATGAAAGAGCTAGAAAAAGGACTTAAAATAATGCATTTCTTTATAATACATCTTGTATGAAAATTTCATTCGGTGTCATGTGAACCATGTGAGCTCATACATCACATTCTTATATTTACTTACATGAAAACAACTTATTTACATCATCAAAAGTGGCCTACATCTCGTGAAACTCAAAGGAAAGCATGAAATGCATATATATAATTTCGTCCAGATTTACCCTCATTTCTGTCACAACTTTTGAAAATCATAACTAATTCTATAAAAATCAAAATTATGCATTCTTGGCCATTTTAGAAAAAATATGTCCAGGCCACAACATCCAACACAGAGGATGTTTGACATGTGAAATGGTCCAAAGGTCAGGCTATCCACTGGTGCTATCACAAAATTCTGCAGCAAACTTTAAAAATGTCAAATTAATTCCAAAACAATCCAATCTATGCAAATGATACCAATATGGAAAGCTATGGACATTAGCTAGAGGGAATAAATAACTCCATACCAGTTCAGGCATGCTCAGGCCTCAAAACTCAATCAAACAGTAACTGAGGTCAGATGGAGTTCTTGATATTAGATAGATTTTTTAAAAATTCATATAGCCCTCTCTAGACATTCAAATGACGTGCTTCTAGCTAGCACAAGTCACTGGGAATGTCTATTTTCTCTGTATAAAATTTTTTGGCAGTTGGATATCATTTGAGCCCTGTGTAATAGATTTTGTTTTTGGACCAGCATGAACAATGACATGACCAAAACTAGAAAATTTTTCAACTTTGAAAATTCATCAAATATTCTCTAGACCTCTAAAAATTTTGTTCTTTAGCTCCCCAAAAAGCTCTCAACAAGCTCCAATTTCATGGCAAATATTAGATCAAGAAGAGCTCATATGGGCAAAAAGTGACATAGGGTTCTATTATGGTAAATTTTGACTTCATGTGGGATACCAAAATATCCAAATGACTTTCCTTAGGGTTTAGCACCTCTTAGGCAAGTCTAAAAGCATAATTAGGATTTATGTGAGCTGCCCAAATGGTCCTAACCCTCATGCATCTTATTTTGGCTATGCCACTTGCAATTATACATAATTACATAAACTTATTCAAGGAATCACAATGCCATAACATGCTCAATTTGCATTTTAGTGGTCACATAATACATTCTCCCATTTATACATAACATATTATCATATTTACATGTATTCATAACATTATAATACATATACATCCATTGGTTACATTAATTGTCACTTGCATGGTCTTAAAGTAGCAAAATTCACACACTTTAATATCATCCTCTCATCTTCAAGGTGGTTGGCTTCTATTACCTTGCTCTTTTAGTCCACCTAGCATATTAGATCATTGAAGAAGAGGGAATGAGATTCAAAGAATCCCAATAGCTCATCTCCCATTCAATCATACATAATGGATGCAAAACAAGTCTTACAAATGTATGTATGGCATGTGGACATATGCAATCATTCAAGGAGCATTCTTAGCATTTGAAAAAGTCACACATAACACATAAAGCTTGACAAGCAAGTGTATTGGCCTCACTTAATTTCTTATGGATGTTGGACTTGCCTCAGCCATTCTTTAAGAGATTTTTAGACTCAACCATGCTCTTGAGAGTCCATCTCACTTTTAGGAGACTCTTTACTTTGTCTCAACCAATCTTAAGGGTTCTTGGCTTATCCTCACTATGGCTAAGGGTTCTTGGCCTCATCACACTCAAGCAAACCCAAAGACACATTATAAACATCACATGAAAGCATATTGTAACATCATGGCAGCATGGAATCAAAGTCATACTAGAATGCTTTTCATGACTTGAAAATATACATACATACATTCAAAGACAAGTTAAGCATACATCCATGCATGAGAGAAGGTAGAGAAAGTTACCTTGGATACAATTACACACTTTTTCTCTTGAATCCAAGCTCCTTTTTTCGTCCACACACTTGGCCTAAACACAGTTTATGGAAGCTAATCAGGTTTATGGAATTAATTCTAAGGCCACACACTTGCCTAAACTCTAGCTTGATCTATAAATCTCATTGTGTAATATTTGATTCTCTGAAAATAAGAGAAAATATGAGAAACGTAACGTACGGTTTCTCCGTAAACGAATGAAATTCACTGGATATAAAAAGAAGTCCCCCGAAATGAGAGATTTAAGGTCCCAAAAAATTTGGGAAGCATTCTAAACTCCTAAAAATGAGAATTCTAGTTTCAGACGGAAAGAAAAATGGAGCTAGAATGAAGAAACAATTTCTTACGAAAAGCTTATGAAATGTAATGGCATTTTCATAATTTTGAGTAAATTTTGGAATTCACATAGGAGGGCTTTTTAAATGAAAGTTTTGAGTTCTCCGGGGTTCTCAAAGGCCCTGAAAACCATGGAAAGCCCCAGGACAGTTAAATCTCCTCCGGTGGACATTTTGTAATGTCAAAGCACCCAAACTTTGACTGATTCGTTCGAGAAGGTTTTAGCTCCAATTTGAGTGATTCCAAAGGCATTTTTCTTAATTGGGAACCTAAATTTTATAATGGAAAAGACAGTTCTAAAAAAGGAGCTAAAACAAAGGAGAAATAAAAATGCAAAGTATGAAGGGCAAAATTAAAATTTTTGAAAAAGTCATTTTTTCCTACCTATATATAGGTGGCGCCTCACACTTTCCCTCATTCAACTTTAGAAAATTCAGCCCCAAACCAAAAGCAAAACCCTAAGAGAGAGGCTCACCAAGGGAAGAGAAGAAGCAGGAAGAAATCCAAGCTTAAGGTATGTTTTCATGGTGATTTTCCTTGCTTTTCTTCATCCACACCTCCTCTCCTCCCTTCTCCTTTGTTTCCTTGGATTAAAATGAAGTTTACAAATCTAATTCAAGGGAAATTTTGGATTTGAAGAGAGGATCTTGGAGAAATCAAGATCCAAGCAAACTAAGCAAGGAAACAAGGTAAAAATGCATCCTATGGTTGCTATATTGAGTTCCCTTTCTTCTCCACTTCGACACACACCAAGAACCCTAGGAGGATCTGATTTCCAAGCCAAACCAAACATGATTCTTAGGTATTTGATGGAGAAGAATAAGAATATGCAAAGAAAACCATGAAATAGCCATTAGAAATCAAGATGCAAAACTTAGGGTTTCATGTGCACCTTCCAAAATCTGAATTTGTATGATAGTTCCTAGGTTTAATTAAGAGTTTAAATGAGTTTTTGGGACACCTAAGATGCTCCCCACAAGCTTCTTCCTTCAAGAAAACAAAGAAAACTCCATGTAGCCCAAATGATGCCTATGTCTCAGCCAAAGAGTGTAACACCCCATAATTAATTAAGGTATTAATCATGGGTTAGATTAATTAAGCCTAATTAATATGGGTTTGAGATTTAATTGGGATAGAAATTCTATCTAGGCTTAAATTAATAAATCTTGAGAAAAGGCTAATGTAGGCCCAATTGGTGAGATGCAGACCTAACCCAATTTAGTGTGATGGGGGCCCAAAATCTACCTTGTATAGACTCCTCTAAGTGGCCCAATAACCCTTGTACAGACCCACATTCTTGAGCTTCTCAAACTTGGCCCAAACTCAATTAAATTTTAGCAACCCAAATGCATAAAACTGGCCCAGTAAAATTCTGCAGCCTAACACTCTAAGAACTGGCCCAACAAGCAAAAATCTGAAGCCCAAATGAAAATGGATCTTGGAGCAGCCCATGACCCATACTTGACCCAACTAAAACCCAACTTAAACCCTAATACCCCAGCCACTTTCTCACTTGCTGAAATATAAGACTCAAGAGGCAAATTCGGAGGTGGAGAAGGAGGCTAGGGTTTGGGACCAAAATTCTGCATTTTCTCACACTTAGAGCAAGATTCAGCTAAGGTAATAGTTATACAACTTAATCCCCTCATCTTCCTCTTTAATTTGGCCTGATTAGTTTTTCATTTAGAGCATTTTCATCCTACCCAAAATCTGAAATGTGAGTGTTTGGGGATTTTCTTAGTGAAATTCGTAGGTTGAGATTAGGGCTGACCTTGGGTGAGTTTAAACCCTCCATTTTGATGCTTCATTTGTTAATTTGAGACCCCCATAGCTAATTTATAAAATGGGTATTAATTATGTACGAAATTGCTTAGGAATTTGGGTGGAATATTGAGTTTTCTGGTGGAGGACAATTTAATCCGAATTTGGGACTTAAAGTGGCTGAGTAAGTGATCCTTAGGTAGTCATTAGCATCTTAAATTCTTTGGGTACTGATTGTAACTGTTAATGATGAATTAGAGTAGTAATTCTATGATGCTATGGTTATAGGAGGAATTCTGCACCATTGGTGACTATTGCAAGTGTCTACAAGTGAGGTAACCGGGTTTATATCAATTCCATGTGTATATTTGATTTAATTTCATATGTTGCTGTAAATGAATGATTTGAAATGTTGAATGAATTGATTGGCTATCTGTTATATTGTATTGGACCTTGTGAGTCCATGGTGGAGCTGTGGTGCGGCTGCCACCCGTGCATGTGCTTCGATCGAGCACCAGGTTATGATCAAACCCAGATGCATTGAGCCCCGGTTGTGCTCAATAGGGAGTGGGTGCCGTGGACGGACCTCTCCCGGTGTTAATGGCCTTTAACATGTAATAATATGATTGCTAGTATGGGATAGTGATCATGATAGCCTAATTATTTCATTTACTGTTATGATGGATATAATTCTGATGTGATTTTGATTCATGCTTATATGTTAATTAAATTGGATATATGATGGAATTGCTTTGGTTACTGAGATTTAAATCTCACCCCGTTTTATGGGATTAATATTTCAAGTGAAAGTTCTTCGGGTAAGGATAAGGGTAAGCAAGTGGATGAACATCCATGAGCTGAGGCCGGGTGTGGGGAGCTACACTTGGTCTGAGTAGAATAGGGTAGATGAAATTTTGGAAATTAGTTTATATAGCATCATCATGTAGTCATGTTGCCAAGTGTAGGCATTTATATTTTGTTTAAATGAAATGTAACCGTTAAAGATTCAAGTCTCTTTATAGTGAATATCAATGTATGAACTTATAGCATTAAATATATGTAGTTTTCCTGAAATTATGATACGGATTGCTATATGGGAATTAAAGTTATATGATGCCTTGGAGGTAAGCTATTGTGGAATGGAATTTCTATGGAATTTGCATAGGATGTAAATTGTACTAGTGCATGTGATCTTGTTGTCATATATTCTTGAAATTGTTGATATGAACTAGTGGGACAAGTAGGAAGTAGCATTTAAGTCTTACAATGGTAATGAATGGATTGATGGATAAATAGGGTAGATAAACACCATTATGATCACATAAAACAAGGGAAGGTGGACCTAGAGAGTTCCTAAGATGAGATTTGGAGTGTAGGGGGCGAAATTTGGGTAATGTGGTCACAGAAGGGAATTCTGCCGCGGCCAAACGAGAGACAGAGTCGAAAGGCACCGCGGCGCAACGAACCTCGCCACGGCGCGAAGCGAAAAAAAATCACTCGGGAGGGTAACAAAACCAAAACTCGCCGCGACGCATGGTGTCCTGCCGCGGCGCGAGTCAAGAAAATTAAATTAGGGTTAGACAAAAGCAAAACTTGCCGCGGCGCGAATATATTGCGCCGAGGCGAGAACCCTGGGAGTGAGAGCGATAATTCTGGGAGGCGTTCCGCCGCGGCGCCGCATAGGTCGGCCGCGGCGAAGGTCCAACTCGCCGCGGCAAAGTTGCCTAATGATTCCAGAGAGTAATCTGGCCGTGGCGGGGGAGGTTTAGGCCGCGGCGTAAGTCCCTAACCCACTCTTTTGAACCTAGAAACCTCAATTCCTTCAACGATAATGGTAGGAGATGATATAAGAACACTTATGGGAAGTTATTGGGTAATAAAAATTGATGAACGGTTAAGTCATTGACCCCTTATGGTAGTCGGATTTCTTGTATACAAGTTTTATCTTGTAGTGATGGTATGGTGATGACCCTAACATCAAGGTTCAAATTTCCTCATATTTCTGTAATGTGGTAAAATATTATGACCTCAAACCTTGATCATTAATCAATAATCTTGTATTTAACTATAATTATAATGCAAAGAAGGTAGGGTTGTCACAAAGAGGGTTCTAGTAGTGGGGGAGAGTTTAAAATTTTTCAAAGGCCATTCTTGAGTCATATTTGATAAGTGAAAATGAAGGGAGGCCTTGGAAAAAATTTAGAACTCATAGAAATTGATTTGGTACCTTAGGTTCCACATTATGACCTAAAGAAGTAACATGATGTTAGGCCTTTTGTTTTAATGATGTGATGACTCCAAGAGGCTTAAAAGGAGTCAAGAATCATATTTGAAAGGAAAGAATGAGGCCTAGAAGTTATTTGAGGGGTGTTGCTTCATTAGGTGCATTTATAGACAATAATAGGGGGTTATATAGCAATCTAGTGTTTAACTAAGTTGTGTAGCCTTAGAATATGTTTCATAAACCTAATTGGCTCCCATAAATTGTATCTCGGCCAAGAGAAACCATCTCCACCAAATTATGGGTGTGTGACCAAAAGAGGAGGCTTGAATTCCAAGAGAAAAGTGTGTAATTATGTGCAAGGTAGCTCTCTCCACCTTCTCTCATGCATGGATGTATGTTTAGCTTGTCTTAGAATGTGTGTATATGTATTTTCAAGCCATGAAAAGTATGCTAGCATGATTTTATATGCCATGATTTCATGATGACATATTATGCTTTCAAATGAATGTATGATGTTTGTTTGAGTTTGCTTGAGTGTGGAGAGGCCAAGAACTCTTCACCATGGTGAGGATCAGCCAAGAACCCTTGAGATTGGTTGAGACAAAGTAAAAAAAGTCTCCCAAAAGCAAAGTGGGCTCCCAAGAGTATGGTTAAGTTAAAAGCTCTTAAAGAATAGGTGAGGCAAGTCTAAAATCCAAGAGGAAAAGTGTGAGGCCAATCTAAACACTTGGTGAGCTCTTGAATGATTTGTATAACATGTTCACATGTCAAGCTTGCTTCTTGAATGTTCATGACTTCCATGATATCCATGCATGCATTTTTAAGGCTTGCTTTACATATATTATGTATGATTGAATGGGAGATGAGCTATTGGAATTCTTTGAATCTCATTCCTTCCTCTCCAATGATCTCACATGCTAGGTGGACCAAGTGGATATGCCAATGGGAGCCAATAACACTAGAGGAAGAAGATTAACATTCATATGTCTAGTTTTTGCCTTATGGAACCATAATGATGCTTAATGTTATATATTATTGTTGTACATGGTTTATGACCTTTGAGACATATGTAATCATGCTATTATGTGATGTAAGAATGAAGGAATATGTTATATGAATGATGGAATGTGAATTGAGCATGTATGGCAAAGATAGCTTCATGAATGAGTTTATGGAAATGTGCATAAGTGTGGGTTAAAAGGCCAAAATGAGATGCATGAGATTTGGGACCATTTGGGCAGCTCACATAAGTCCTAAATGTTCTTTTAGACCTGCCCAAAAGGTGCCAAGACCGAGAGAAATTCATTTGGCAACTTTGGTATCCTATATGGAGCCAAAAATGACCAATATTGAACCCTATGTCACTTTTTAGCCAAATGAGTTAGTCTTGATCTGAGATTTGGCATGAAATTAGGTCTCATTGAGAGATTTTTGGGAAGCTAAAGATCAAAATTTTTGAAGGTCTACAGAATATTTGATAATTTTTCAAAGTTGACAATTTTTATGGTTTTGGTCTACTGCACTATTCATTTGGTCTGAAAATGAATTTAGTCACATGGGACCCAAATGATGTCCAATTGCCATGAAATTTTATACACAGAAACTAGACATTCATAGTGACTCCTAAAAACTAAAAGCACCTCATTTTGAGTCTAGAGAGGGAGATATGAATTTTTGAATATTTTATCCAGAATTAGGACCCTTACCCGACCTGAGTTACTATTCCATCGTATTCTGAGGTTTGGCTTACTGAACTGGTCTGGAAATATTTTTTTCCTCTAGTTAACATCCATAGATTTCTAGATTGGTATCATTTTCATAGATTGGATTTTTTTGAAATTAATTGGACATTTTCAAATTTGCTGTAGAATTTGTGATAGCATCGGGAGGCAGCTTGACGTTTGGAACTTTTCAGATGTCAAACGCCCTCTGTGATGGATGTTATGGTCTGGGCATATTTTTAGTGTGAAGTAGACATCTGTAGCTTTCCAAAATGAGTAAGAGCACATATTTTTATTTTTCTAAAATTAGTTATGATTTTTTAAAGTTTTTCCAGAAAAGAGGCCAAATCTGGCCAAGAATGAACTCTCATATTCCATGCTCCATTTTGGTTCCCATGAGTTGTATTGATGTAATTAAATATGAGAATGTATAATATGAGCTATACGAGACATCAAATGGAACTTTTAGATATGACACAATGCAAAGAAATCTATTATTTTTTTTCCTTTTTCCTTATCCTTTCATGAACATAATGAGATGAGACATGTGTATATGATAAAGATGAGCTAGAATTTATGGTGTTACACATTATGGTTCTATAATTGCACCTAATGAAGCAATACTCTTTAAATAAATTCTAGGCTCCATTCTTTTCTTTCAAATATGATTCTTGACTCCTTTTAAGCCTCTTAAAGTCATCACACAATCAAAACCAAGAGCCTAACTATATATTGCTTCTTTAGATCATAATATGGAACATAAAGCACTAACTCATTCTCTAAACTTTTTAAATTTTTTCCAAGGCCTCCCCTCATTTTCATTGATCATATATGACTTAGCAATGTGCTTAGAAAAATTTAAAACTCTTCCTAGCTATGCTATCTCCCTTAGGTTGAGATAATGGAGGTTTTCGTTCTCCATGGACCTTGCTCTGTTTTCTCAAGGGAAGATGCATATGGGGAGCCTCTTAGGGATCTTGGGAGCTCATTTAAACTCTTGTTTAGGCCTAAGAATGATCATACAAAATTAGATTTTACAAGGTGCACTTGAAACCCTAGAATTTGCATCTTGAAATCTAATGGTTTTTTGTTAATTTTCTTTACATATTCTTAATCTCCACACCCTTTTTCCTTAGATTCACACTTAGTTCTGCTAAAAACCAAATCCTCCTAGGGTTTTTTAGGTTAGGTAAAATCGAGAAGAAGGGAACCAAAGGTAGCAACCATAGGAAGAGAAATTACCTTATTTTTTTTGCTTTTTCTCACTTGAATCTTGCTTTCTCCAAGCTCCTCTCTTCAAATCCGAATATTTTCCTAAGTTTCTCCCTTAAATAAAATTTGTAAACTTCATTTTAATCAAAGGAAACAAAGGAGAATGAAGGAGAGGAGGTTTGGATGGAAGAAAGCATGAAAAACTACCAAAAAATCATACCTTAAAGCTTGAATTTCTTCTCCTCTTCTTCTTCCCTTGGTGTGCCACTCTCCTAGGGTTTTTCTTCTGATTTTGGGTAGAACAATCTGAGACTAAATGAAGGAGAGAGTGGGGCACCTCATATATATAGGCGGAGGAGAATTACTTTTTCAAAAATTTCTATTTTGCCCTTTGTTCTTGGCATTTTCGTTTCTCCTTCGTTTTAGCTCCTTTTTGAGAACCGCATCTTCCATTATAAAAATTAGGTTTCCAATTTAATAAAATATCTTTAGAATCACTCAAATCATAGTTAAAAGCTTCCCAAACGGATCTGTCAAAATTCGGGTACATCGATGTTGAAAAAAGTGCACTAGAGGGGTTTTAACTATCCCGAGACTTTTTATGGTTTTTAAGGCCTCTAAGAACCTTGAAGAACTTAAAACTTTCATTTAAAAAGCCTTCCTATGTGAATTCCAAAATTTGCTCAAAATTACAAAAATGCCATTACATTTCGTAAGTTTACTATAAGAAATTGTTTCTTCATTCTAACTCTGTTTTTCTTGTTGTCTGAGCCTGGAATTCTAATTTTTAGGAGTCTAGAATGTTTTCCAAATTTTTTGGGACCTTAAATACATCATTTTGAGGGACTTCCTTTGTGTATTTGGTGAATTTTGTTCGTTGACAGAGAAACCATAGTTACATTTATCACATTTTCTCTTGTTTTCAGAGAACTGGATGTTACAATTTTTCCCCTCTAGCTAACATCCATAGATTTCCAAATTAGTATCATTTTCATGGATTGGATTTTTTTGAAATTAATTGGATATTTTTAAAGTTTATAGCAGAAATCTATATCAGTATCAGTAGCCAATTAGACCTTTATACCTTTTTTGATGTTAAACATGGTCTAGATGCTATGTTTATGAATTGAAATTATTTTTACATAAAGTAGACATCTGTAACTTTCTAGAATGGTAAAGAATGCATGCTTTCAATTTTCTAGAACTAGTTATGATTTTTCAAAGCTTGTGACAGAAAACATGCAATTCTGGCTGAGGTTACACTATGAAATTTTATGTGTTCCATGCATTTACACAAGTTCTAGGCCACTCTTGGTGATGGAATTGGGTTGTATCTACGTAATTAAATATGATAATGTGATATATGAGCTGACATTGTCCACAGGACACTGAATGAAAATTTTATACGTTACGCACCTCTTTATGAAATGCATGATGTGAGGTATGGAGATAGCATGAAATAAGCTAAAAGGTTATGGTGTTACATCACGTGTTGCAACTAGTGCTTCATGCAGCTTCCACATTAGCTTCTTCTTCAACTCAGCTCCTCATTCTTCCTCTTAAAGCACCAGAACTCATGGGTAGTTCCTTCTTGTTTCCTCCATGTTCCTCGTTTCACATGCTTCTTTATGCATTTCTCTCTCTATGTTCTGGTCTGGCTCTCATGTCTTCAAATCAGTACCATGCTTCTTTTCCTTCCTCATAGATCCCTCTTACTCTTTCACGTGTTTTGTATTTCACATATTATGCTCAAGCCCTTCTTTCCTCTTCTTCTTAGCTTTTTCACATTAAAACCATAACTTCTTCTTCATACTTAGCTTTGCTCTACCTTCATTCATTCATGTTGCTTCCTTGATTTTTGCCTGTGGCTTTTCCATCTCTAAAAAACTTGTAGTAGCTGTTCTCTTGCTTTTGTTCACATTCCTGGTGTGTTTGTGTTGGAGTTCTCCCCAGCTTGTGGTAGCTTCCTATTTCATTTCCCATATGATCTCCTTCTCCATGTCAACCCATTGCTCCTTCTCTTCTCATTCCACATGAGCTAACATGGCTTCCTTTGTTAATTCTTCCTCCCTCATTTGTTTACATTCTGCTCTCCAACATGTTCTGTCTTTTCTCATGAATTCGTGGCTTCTTAAACATGTTTTGTTTGAGTATGTATTCTCTTCATCAGCTCGCTGTACATGTTAGATTGTAGCTTCATTTATTTCTTCCCACGTGAGAGTTTGATGTGGTGTGTGAGTTAAGTGGCAGCAACTCATAAGTGAAGCAACGTGGAAGTGTGTGAAGTACATGCTATGTGATCTACATGTAATGGAGCTGCTGGAACTTGTGGCCTACTTTAAACCTTCCCATGTTAATCCCTCATGTCATTAATGGTCCCTAAACCTTTTAGTGAAGTGTGTAAATGAATGTGCTATACAAGTGTGTGTGCCCGTGGCATCTACTCGTGTTTTATGTGGTTGGACCAAGCATGTTGCTATGTAGGTTAAAGAGTAAAGCTACAGGGGAGTGTGTAAGTGAATGAATAAGCCATGCATGTGAGCCCTTCCATGCCTACGTGTCTGTGTGATGAGAGCTATCCATGTGTGTGATAGGATGAAGCTGAAAGTGTGAGTGGGTGATGTGGAGAAAAGTGCTGCTTGTGTGAGTGATCACATGGAAAAATAAGAAACCATGTACAAGTGAGCTGCTACATGGAATAGATGTGAATGCATTTGCATAAGCTCCTTCCTTCTTCTAAAACCTCTATCTTCTTATAAATTCTCCTCTAACCTTTAAATTTAAATTGCTTAAAGCCTGCACAAAAAGATTGAAAGATATTAAGTAGAAATATCCACAAAATTATTTAAAAGAAATTCATGCATTAAAACTCAATAATTTTGCAAATTGATTCATAAAGTGCATAAATGGCTAATGAAATCAAATTCCCCCTAATTAAACCTCTAAAGCCATATTCCATCATCAAAATGCCTAAGTTTAGGAGGATTAATATATCTAAAATTGGCATTTATCAAATTCCCCCATACTTAAACCTTTGCACTCCTGGGCAAAGTTAAAGATCAAAGCAAAAACTAATGGGATGGCAAGTGGAAAAATAAAAATGAAAAAAAGAAGAATAAAAATCACAAGTTAAGGAATGATCAAAACTCTTCAATACTTTAACAATCTAAGCTAAGTTCACTTTCACCAAGAATTGCAAGCTCCATGGCAATTTCATTTGAAAAGAATGAATTGAAATGTATAGCCCTTCACATGGATCAGTGTTTACTCTCACTCTCAAGTGTTTAGGCAATGTAGATCACTCAAATTCCACCTCTCAAAACTTCACTACCATAGGCTTGTCAAGCTTCTAAATCTCTACCACCCATGCCAAATGCAAAACACAAATCAAAAGAACTTTATTTAGGGTTGTAATGGGGCTAAGGAATGAAATGAATGGATATAAAAACAAGGGGAAAACAAACAACAAATAGAACACATTAGAACCTCAAAAGCAATCAATAGAAACCTAGGATAGGGAATTTCTAGGCCTTATTTCCAACTAGTATAAGTGAATGCAAATAAAACTCAAAAATTTCTTTCTTTTAATTTTTCTGTTGCTTTTTCTTTCTTTTTATTTTTCATTCATTTTTTTCATTGCTTTTCTTTCTCTTTTTTTCTGCATTTTTTTTCTTTTTAGAACATATTCCTCAACTTTTACTATCAATGGCCTAGATTGATGTAAGATACACATTCATATAATGCTTGTTGAAATCCAAAAGGCATCTTAAACCAAGGTGGAACACATTTTTAATGGCTATGGGTTCAACAAAGAAAATAAAATAAGGTTCAAAGTGGCTAAACAATGGATAAAATGCATGTAATGGTTGGCTTTTTGATTCACTAGCTACAAAAGAAAGAAATGCCTTATATTTTCATGCATGCAAATGTAAATGTGGTCTTAACAAGAATCAAGACAAGTTCTAGAATGAAAGCACTGATAGGTGAATACACTCTAGAAATGAACAGATACGGCTTAAATCCTCACCAGCTAATGACTATCAAATAATTCATTGAAATCAATTGATTGCCACTTCACTTGAATAAAGACACAAGATCCATCACTTATCATGCCTAAGTGAATCCAAGCTATAATTATCTCAACTTCTAACTTCCACAGAAAATTTTAAAAAAATTACACTATTCTTCAAAATTTTCTCAAAATTTTTTTTCAATTTTTAAACAAAGAAAACATGAAATGCAAAGAGAAGAAGAAATGGAATGGCTCTCCCCCCCATACTTAAATATTGCATTGTCCTTAATGCCAGCACAGGATCTAGTCAACAGATAAACAACACAATATAAAAAGAGTAGGAGAAAAATATACAACCGGATGAAGGTGAAAATGGAGATTCCAAGGGTGGCTTAGATTCCCATGTAGTTGGTTAGCAATTTATTACCTACAAAACAGAAACAAAACAAATAGTAATGTAGAAAAGAAAAGAAAACTAAATCCTAAACTAAAAAGAACACTATCAAAAGACTAATTAATCATAAGTATCAAAGACCAAAATTAAAATAGCTTTATTCCTTCTTAATTGGACAACTTTAAGTCTCACTACTTTGAAGCATTTAGATTGATTATTCAACGTTGATTCATGGACTTCCTTAACCATCAGTAGTCTTGGAAAGTCAGATTCAACATATTCAAAAACAATAAAAAAAGAAAAGATAAATTTAGGACATTCAAAACTAAAGAAAGAAAATTTAAAATCAAATATAAACTTTTAACTCTCTAAATACCTATCTAAGCCAATGAAATCAATCAGACTCTTATCAGTAAGAGTCACTGCATCAACAGAAGAATTAATTTACAACTTCTCATAGTCCTTTAATTGGAGATTCCTTAAGGTGCTTAGTAGTTCCTTCTTCTCAGTTGGGAGAGTCTATTGATTATTGGGAATTAGCTTACCAACTTCATTAACCTATTCAGGACTCTCACCAGAAGAAACAATATACCAAAGAGACATTAGTAGGCTCACAAGATTCTAAACAATGATCAACAACAAAATTCAATCTCTCACTAGTGTCAACAAGAGTACAAAGATCAATAGGATTTTCAATATCTGCACTATCTCTATGCATGCTCTCATCAATACTAGTATGATAAGTGGAATCAGTCTTATCAACAGTTTCGATGCAAATAAAGGATTCTATGGATTCAACAAACTTATCAGACCTCAAAAACTCATCAATCTTAACACATACAAGACATGTATGCAAATCATCACATAAGCATTTCAAAGTAGAGTCTAATTCATTAAAAACAACAAGCTGTTCAATAATTGTATCATTTATATCATCATTGCATGCTACATTCACTATTTCATTAGTCATATCATCATATGCTAGTGAGGAATCATGATGATCAGAATATGTGAGAAACTTACTAATCTTAATGAAAGCATTAATCTGGGAGTATCTATCATATATAGTGGATCAAGCACACACACAATCAAGAGAATCATTCAAATCAACTATGTCACATAGTCCAAATGGTATACTGTCCCTGAACTCAGAAGATGCATTAGCAACAGGCTTAACAACTAATTCCACACTAGGAATAGAATGATCATCACATTCTAAATCACCCTCACACTTATCTACTACCTTAGACTCAATAGAATCATTATTAATAGGTTTAGAAATAAATTCATCACTTTGGTCACAGCTAGGAGTAGAAATACCAAGTGCATCAGTACACAGGGATTCATTAGTATCAACACATTTGTCATTATTGTTCAATGAATTACAATAATCAACTAAATTAGGAGATTCAACAATAATTTCCTCATCTACTTCATCATCATCAAGCAATTCAGGATCAATAACATTATGTACATTAGTAATTATAGTGCTATCATGTAAACTAGAGTTAGTTCCAACAAAATGCAAAGTATTAGAAGATGGAAGGATATTACCTAGTGAATAAGATTCTTCCTCCTCTAAACATTCTCTTTTAAATTGTTCTTCATTTGATTCAGTAGCACTTGAAGTCGGTTGATTCATTTGAACTCTCGAATCCTTCATGAGGTTGTCATTCATCTGTTGATTTTGAAGCTACAACTGTTCATTTTCCTATTAGAGTTACCTTATTCTTTCTTCCTAACTTGGTTCCTACTGAGGCTCTTGTTGATTATACTCCTCATGATAGTTGTAAGGATGATATTCTAGTTCTTGCATATGGTAGTCATGGTATGGCTCCATGTAATTGGGGTGAACTTCATATGGCTGTTGGTACGATTAGTAGCATGGTTGTTGGACTTGTTGATATTGTTGTGCTTGTCTTTGTCACTCAAGAAGGCCATAAAGCATTGATATAGCTTTATCCATCTTTCGTATAATCCTATCATTTGCATAAGAATCATAGACACCTTGATTAGACAAATAATATGGATCCATTTTAGAAAAAGAGTATGAAAAGCACAATTAATTTTAGCATAATTACTAACAAACTACTACTAAAATTAATTCTAAATCAAGAAAATAAAATTCAAATGAAGCTAACAACTATCTTAGAATAAAAAAAACCCTCAAAACAGAGGTTAATCACAAAAAATGAACTCACAAAAATTAAAGAAATTAAATTTAGAAAAATTGAAAAATTCCTAAAAAATTCGTGCAAATACTAAAAAATTAGAAAAAGTGCCTTAAACTTTGAAATTTGGCCAAAAAATGGTGCATCTAATAGCTAAGTTATTAATTTTACTCAAAACACCCAAAAACCATGGGAAACAAAGTTTAAGAATTTTTTGGACACATTAAACAAAAATTATAGCAAGCAACACTCTTGTCATGCAACACCAAAATGTCCAAAAACCAAGCTTAAAACAGAACAAAAATAAAACCAAAATAGAGCTAAAACACTTAGAAAAACTTTTTCAAACAATTGAGAATCAACAACAGCGCCAAATTTTGATGGTCGTGTTGTGCAACTCCCAAAATAAAACTAGGTTGAATTAAAATTTAAAGTTAGTGGCACAACCTAAGTCATCTCCCTTGGAAATAGAATTCAATACTAAATTGGGTTTTCTAAGTGTAAGAGGACTCTAAAAATTACCTAATTAGGGGGATTTGATCTAATTTAACTAAGTAAAATAAAATTGAATTAAAACTCCTAATTACTACCTAATTGCATGAATTAAAGAGTGAATGATAGACATGTGACTAGCTTTGGATTCATCCCTTGGTATTCACTATCCTTATCCTAATTCAATTGTGATTAATTCTAGTCAAAGAGTCCTTAATTGTGTTCATGGCAAATGATCTTGAATTACCATTCAAGATTCAAGAAATTAACAAGTTAATGTTGAATTGAAACCTCAATCATATGTCAAATCATTAATTTTTACCTTTTAGATCAATGAATACTCAATTTGATTAATTAAACGATTAATTAACATCTGAATCATCACCCTAAGATGTTTAATTAACCAATTAAACTATAAGGATCCTTAAATCAAACAATTAAACACACAATCTCACTCATGCATTTCATCGAACACCTTAATGGCATACATGGAAAATTAGAGGATAATGAAAATCTAGCACTAAACTTAATCAAATGATTAGTCAAAAAGTATCCTAATTAGTGTCTAACTAGCCATTAATTACAACTACACCAAACTCAATCAAATACATCTTAACCAAGCATGTAAAAGAAAAAGAAAAAGTATAAAAAATTAAGAAAATCTTAGCCAAAATTTCTTTGCTAATCCATGGATTCAAGCTTCAACCAAGGGTCTTCTTCCAAGCTAATCATAGATGGAGGATTAAAGCTTCATTGGAATGGAGATGGAGTGGAAAAATGGCTACAGTGTGGCTGGGAGAATATGACGATGGAATTGAGTGTATTTCTTTGCCTCCTAAAGCTTGCCCTAATTTAGTTCCCCCTCTCTCAATAATGGACACATGAGATGGATTGATAAAATGATCGAATGGATGGCATTCCTTCATGAATCACGTGCTTCATTAATTCTTTTTCATGTGTTTCATTACAAGTCAACCATAGCTCCTTCTCACGTCAATTCATCATGTTATTCTTAGCCCATTTTCCTCTTTATCACATGTGTTGCCTTTCTCAGCTCATTAGTGTGCATGCTCCATTCATGTGCTGCACCTCTAATTTTCCCAGCTTCTTTAATCATTCCCTAGCATGTTTTGGCTCATGCTCTATTCTCCAAATCATTCCACGCAATACCTAAGCTTCATGTCCACATGTTTGTATGAACCCCTACCTCCTTTGTTTCTTCATTCAACTTTTAATAATCACGTGTTCTTTGCATGCATTATTTAGCCCATGCTTCCCCACGTCAGACTCAAGCTCCTTCTCTTATATTTCTCCTTCATGCAACTGCTTCTTCATCATTTTTGACATTAATCCCCTCCATCACGTGCTACAATTAGTGCTTCATGCAGGTTCTATGTTAGCTTCTTCTTCAACTTAACTCCTCCTTCTTCCTCTTAAAGCACCAGAACCTATGGCTAGTTCCTTCTTATTTCCTCCATGTTCCTCATTTCACATGCTTCTTTATGTGTTGCTCTCTCTATGTTCTAGTTTGGCTCTCATGTCTTCAAATCAGTACCATGCTTCTTTTTTTCCTTCTTCATGGATCCCCCTTGCTCTTTCACATGTTCTGCATTTCACATATTATGCTCGAGCCCTTCTCTCTTCTTCTTCTTAGCTCTTTCATATTAAAATCGTAGCTTCTTCTTTGTACTCAGATCTGCTCTACCTTCATTCATTTTTGTTGTTTCTTTTGTTTTCTACCCATGGCTTCTCCAGCTCTCAAAATCTTGTAGCAGCTGCTCTTTTGCTTCTGTTCATATCCCTGGTATGTTTGTGTTAGAGTTCTCCCTAGCCCGTAGTAGCTTCCTATTTCATTTCCCATGTGATCTCCTTCTCCATATCAACTCGTTGCTCTTTCTCTTCTCATTCCACTTGAGCTAACATGGCTTCCTTTGTTAATCCTTCCTCCCTTATTTGTTCACGTTATGTTCTCCAACACATTCTGTCTCTTCTCATGAATTTGTGACTTCTTAAACATGTTTTGCTCGAGTATGTGTTCTTTTCATGCAGCTCCCTGTAAATGTTAGATTGCAACTTCATTTATTTCTTCCCACATGAGAGTTTGACATGGTGTGTGAGTTAAGTGGCAGTAGCTCATAAGTGAAGTAATGTGGAAGTGTGTGAAGTGCATGCTACGTGATCTACGTGTAATGGAGTTACTAGAACTTGTGGCCTGCTTTTACCCTTCCCACGTCAATCCCTCATGTCATTAATGGTCCCTAAACCTTTGAGTGGAGTGTGTAAATGAGTGTATTGTACAAGTGTGTGTGCTCATGGCATCTACTCATGTTTTACGTGGTTAGACTAAGCATATTGCTATGTGGGTTAATGAGTGAAGCTATAGGGGACTGTGTAAGTGAATGAATAAGCCATGCATGTGAGCCCTTCCATGCCTACATGTCTGTGTGATGAGAGCTATCCATGTGTGTGATAGGATGAAGCTAAACGTGTGAGTGGGTGATGTGGAGAAGAGTGCTGCTTGTGTGAGTGATCACGTGGAAAAATAAGAAACCATGTATAAGTGAGCTGCTACATGAAATGGAAGTGAATGAATTAGTATAAGCTCCTTCCTTTCTCTAAAACCTCCATCATCTCCTAAATTCTACTATAACCTTTAAATTTAAATTGCCCAAAGCCTGCACAAAAAGATTGGAAAATATTGAGTAGAAATATCCACAAAATTATTTAAAAGAAATTCATGCATTAAAACTCAATAATTTTGCAAATTGATTCATAAAGTGCATAAATGGCTAATGAAATCAAATTTCACCTAATTAAACCTCTAAAGCCATATTCTATCATCAAAATGCCTAAGTTTAGGAGGATTAATATATCTAAAATTGGCAACATACGCGATGGTGGATCCATCTAGAGAGTGGCTCTCAAAGTTTCATCGTAAGATTTTTTATGCTTGCATTTCTTCTATATGCTTCTGTACTTCATCCAACCACATAATTGTTGATCTTTTTTTTTTTTTTTTCATAGGCCTATATATTGGACAACTTATATAGGCTTGCCATTATTGACCCTCTAACGCTTGATTATGTGAGATTTAAGGAGAAAACAAATGGAGATATTAGGACAATATTGCAGGCCCTAGGTGAACATCAGGAGATGATAGTCTCTCAACTTGTTGTTCCACCCACTCTTTGTCTGTAGAGGCTGTTAGAGTTAAAGGCTCATTGATAACCATGATTTTTATATATTTTATTCTCCTTAACTTAGGCATTTTAATGATTAAATATGGCTTTAAGACTTCAATTATATAAGATTTCATTTTAATAGCCATATATGCACTCAAGGAATTAATTTGCAAATTATTAGTTTTTAATGCTTAAATTTATCTTAAATAATATTTGTGAATATTCCTATTTGATTTTTTCCACTCTTCCCATGCAGAATTTTAATATATAATTGGAGCTAAGAATTAAATGAAGCAACACACTCTCTTAGCTAGAGAAGTTGCTGCGAAGAAATATGTAGCTCGAGATTTATATGGCATGGAAGCTAAACACGAAGAAGGGAGCTGCAAGAAGGAGCAAGCATGCTATACTTATACAGATGCAGAGCCACGAGAGCATAGGAGGATTCTTACGTGGCAAAGGAGAAGAGAACCATCCACGAGCTGCAGCTGAAACAGAGGTTTAGAAACGAGATGTATAAGCTGAATTAGGGACTAAAGTGTGGATTAATGAAGCTTGGGAGCTAGAGAAAAGCGAGTTGAATGATGAAGAAGAACAGAAGCTGGCCACGGGGTCTGGTGGAGAAAGAGGTTGCCACATGCACACACTCATTTGAACTCAAAGAAGAAGGAAGAAGTGCCACGGACAGCAGTTCACAAACTCGAGCAAATAAGTGGGAAGGAAGATGCTGGAGCTGACGTGATGGCTACAGCAGAAAAGAAAAGCAAGCAACTTAGCTGAAACAAGAAGCCATGGCCACGTGAAAAATGGGAGAAGAAACATGAAGCATGCGGCTTGAAATTTACGTGGAGTGGGAGCTGAGAACGCAGAAGAAGCTATACATACATGGAGACGCTGAAACAGTGTGAGACAGGGGGTTGCTTCTTCATTCATATTCTTCGGGCTGGATTTCACAAGGAGAGGAGACGCTGTGCTTGGGAGAAGAAGCTGAAGAGAATTGGCAGCTGCAGGAAGAAAACACGTTAAAAAGCGAGCAGAAATAAAGGAACCAGGGGCATGAGATCTTCACTCGTGCTTGGGTAGAGAAGAAGTGCAGAACCAAACGAAGCATGAGGGAGCTCTAGCTGAATGAGGAGAATGAGCTGCATGATTCATGGATAACGTGAAGAAGCTGCAGAAACAGTAGAAGGAATTCATGTGGAATATAATAAAATAAAAGGAAGTGGGGCCCACATTCATATACACAAGAAGGAAGAATGAATTCGTGGAGAGAGCTGAAGAGAGCACGTGAAAAATAAGAAGAACAAAAGGTGCAGCTAGTGTTGAGATAAGAAGAATTCAGCTCCATGTATAATACACACGAAAAGAATAGCAACTGGGCACATGACTTTTAATGAGGAAGGGAGCATATTTCATTCACGCCTCTACATTTCATTCATGTCTCTACAAGTCATTCACGTCTCTATATTTTCGAAACCCCTTGCCTATTTATTGAGACACCACCCCATCGTCCAGAACACTCTCTTAATCCATTCCATCCATTCATTCACCAATCCATCCTTCGTCCTCCATTCCCACTCCATTCCCATTCGTTCCATCCATCTCCAATGAAGCTCTAATCTCCATCTTGAGGCTAGCAAGGAAGAAGACCTTGGTGTAAGCTTGAACCCATGGATGAACATAGAATTTTTGGCTAAGGATTTCTTTATTTTCCTACATTTTTTTCTCTTTCATATATCATCTTAGTTAAGTTGTATTTGATAAGGAATTTGTGTAATTATAATTAGTGGCTGGTTAGACACTAATTAGGAAGTCTTTTTGTTGATTAATTGATCTGATTAGACATTGATTATTTTCATTATTATCTAGTTTTCCATGTGTGCGTCAAAGGTATTCGATGAATTACATGAATGGAATTATGTGTTTGAATGTTTTTCTTAATGTTTAGTTGGTTAATTAAACATTTTAGGATGATGATTCAGAGGCTAATCAATTAGTTAATCAATCAAATTGGGTGTTCATTGATCATAAACAAGAATTGACAATTTAATGCAGGGTTGAGGTTTCAATTCAATATTAGATCGTTAATCTCTTGAATCTTGAGTGGTAACCCAAGATAATTTGTTATGAACACAATTAGGGACTCTTAGACCAGAATTAATCACAATTAAAATAGGATAAGGATAGTGGATACCAATGGACAATTCCAAAGCTAGTCACAAGACCATTTTTCACCCATAATTCATATAATTAGGTAGCAATTAGGAATTTTAATTCAATTTAGTTTTAGGTTAGTTTAATTCAATCAAAACCCCCTTAGTTTAGGAATTTTTAGAGTCTTTTAATATTTGGAAAACTCAATTAAACATTGAACTCCAATTCCAAGGGAGATGACCTAGGTTGTGCCATTAGCTACATATTTTATCAACCTAGTATTATTTTGAGGGCTGTGCAACGAGCTACTCACTCATTTAGGCAAGTGGGAATACAATTTTATATCTACTAGGGAACCATTAGTAGATACTACACTTAGTAATAGATATTAAACATATGCCCATCATCATATTACACGCCAGCACCTGCCCATAAAAACAATGAAGGTCTAGGTCCTTCTACTTTTGCATCATTCACTGACTATGCAGATGCTGGTTCTTCTTCTTTTGCACCCAATGGATCTTTTCCAAATTTTGAGGATGCTGGTCCTTCTTCTTTTGCTCCCGGTGCATCATTCAAAATTTTGCCAGTATTGGTTCATTTTCATTCACATTATCAACTCTTTAGTCATTCTTTTCTACCCCGTCGCTCGAAACCATATAAGCTAGTGGCATTTCCTTCATCACTCTATTCTCCAATCTATTTGCATTTAGTGCAGAGTATGTAGATACATCTTTTGAACAATAGAGATTATTTTTCCAACAGGGGTTTTTCACCCCTAATCAACTGATTCCACCTGCTCAATCTGCTTAGCCAACTCATAATATCAATAATAGATCATTTGATGATGATAAAGATGAAGAATAAGAAGAAGAAGAGGAAGAGCCACTGTAGCGCCATCCCCAATGATTGCGAAGAAGACCTTGATGCGAGACTACAGGACATATTAGTTAAATTGGTAAGATTTTTTAATTTTAATATTTATATCTTATTTTTGTATACTTGTAAATTTTATTTCATTTTCATTCTTTATATATATATATATTTTTTACATTTTCTATTTGGCTTTTTGACACTGTTACTTAAGTTTCAAAAATGAATAACTTTAATACTGAGCCACAAAAACTATTGCCTAATATACTTAATATTTTTTTTTTTTCAAGTGATTTGCAACCAAAAAAAATTTGTCTATCAATAAAATTAATGAGACAAAATATATTTTTTAATGCAAATCACTTGAAAAGAATTATATTATAATTAAAAATATAATCTTATTAATAAAATTATAATTTACAAATTTATTATTAATTATATGTTAATATTTTATATTAAAAATTCAATAATATATTATATATAAAATGTGTAATGTAATTGATTTATTTTATATAATATAAAAATATAATATTTGTTATATAAAATATATTATATTATATTATACTATATAATCCTTTATAATATTATATATTATTACACTTTTATAGTATTCTTTGATTAATTTTCCTTTAATAAAAATATAAATGTTACAAAAAAATATTATATTTTTTAATTTTATATTACACATACTTTTATTAAAACCTTAAATTATATTTTAAAAAATGTATTTTTTCTAAAATTTAAATTTATTGTCTTTTTAAATAAATTTAAAAATAAAATCAACTAATGGAATAAAAATAAAAAAATAAACTAAATAAAAAAAGAGTAAATGGGTCACAACATACCCATTTACAATTAAAAATAAATAAATAAATGATATGGGAATGCCACGACCCATTTTGCAAAAATGTGGGTCATGTGACCCACATTGACAGCAAATTTTTTTAAAAAAATTTAAGGGGTTGCAATAGAATACATGCCGCGACCCATTAAAAAAAATAAAGCATATGAGGAAAAGGTTTTGGCGATTGAGGGTTTATGTTAATTTTTTTTTTTGGTATATTGGAGTCAAAAATGCCCTTTTAAACATTCTAAGAACATCATCCCACTTTACCACACTCTAATATATACCTAAACCAACATTCACAACACCTAAAATCATGGAAAACTACCTTGGCAACCACTGCCAAGATAGCAAGTGTAGTATTTTTTATAGTAAAGTATGTGCAAAGTGAGGAACACACCATCTAAAACCATTCTACAGTCATTCAAAATACCTAAAACCTCTTCCATGCATTTTTAGGCATAATATAACATATGTTCCTAGCAAAGAAGCCATAAGACAGTAAGCTTAAAGAATCAGAAATAGGATAGTAGCTAGTATACATCATGCAGCTATGAATCTAGGCTTTGCTCCCTTGATTACACTCCAAACTCACCAAAAACCTTCCTAAATCATATGCATCTACTCTAAGCTCCCAAAGTAGCTTTAAACTCTAAAAAATAAGCATAAAGTCAGCATAAAATCGAGATCATCCTCTATGACAACAAAAAGGCCAAACACTAGAAAAATGCAATTTAAAGTTTCATAAGCAATAGCCAACAATTAAAACACAACTCTAATTGAACACCAAACCACTTGGACCAAGTTTAAAATACCTAAAGAAAGTTGTGTAAGTCTTAAAATCTTACACATGAGTCTTAAATCAAATTTCAACCACTAAAATCCCAAATTAGGTGTTTTTCGGCTTATAAATAGCATAATACTTGGGTTTGCATATCCAATGTAACAACATAATTTAGTAAAGTGCAAAATGAGCCATATACAAGCATTCTATTGGAATGAGCTAGAAAATTCCTGGGAAAATTTGGGTAGTCTTATGCTCCTAAAAATGATAATCCCAAGCTCAGACAGAAAGAAAAATAGAGCTAGGATGGAGAAACAAAATTGTTACGAAATTTGACGAAATGTAATGGTATTTTCGTAAATAAGTGCAACTTTTGGAAAAGCACATAGGAGGGCTTTTTAAATAAAAATTTTGACTTGCCCAGCGTTCTCATAGGACCCGAAAACCATGGGAAATCCCAATACTGGTAAAGTCCTTTCAATGTACGTTTTTCAATAGTGGTAGACCTGAACTTTAACGAATTCATTTGAGAATGTTTTATCTCTAATTTGAGTGATTCCAAAGGCATTTTATTAAATTGGGAACCTAAATTTTATAATGGAAAAGACAGTTCTTAAAAAGAAGCTAAAATAAAGCTTAAACGAAAAGCCATTACAAAAGGGGTGAAATTGGAATTTTTCTTAGGAAAAAAAGCTTCTTGAACTCCTTTTAAAGCTCACATTTCTTCTCCATTCTTCTCCAGGATTCTATTCTGCCCAAAAATCAAAAAAACCTTAAAGGTGTGAGGCACACAAGAGAAGAGGAAAGAGAGAAGAAACCAAGGCAAGAATTTTATACTCCTTTCTCTTCCAATCTTGCTTCTCTCTTTCCATGCTTTCTGTTTATGGTTTTCTTAAGATAATTGGTTCTATTTTTGGTCCAGAACACAAGGGGGAGTTTGAATTACTCGAGAGAAAGCAAACCAAGGAGAAAAAGTCTTAACACCAAGCTAGAATCCAAGGTGATTTCCTATTCTTGTAGCTTCTCCTTGTTGCTCTTCTCTTAATGCTTGTTCGGCCTCATATAGAACCATGAGAAGGGAGGGAGTTTTGTTAAGAAACAAGAGAGAAACTAGGATTTTAGACCATGGCAGAGAAGTATATGGCAAGAAATTGCATGAAAAACCAAATAAAACTAAGATAGGAAAGTGTAGTGTTCTTTAGGGGTTTGAAAATTTTGATTTTATGTGAGTGTTTTCCTGGCTATTTAAGTGTTCCCTTAAGCTCAAGACCCTTAGAAATATCCCCAAGTGGCTCTCCCATCAAGGAAAATTTTGAAACTCTAAGAACCCCTTCCATGGTGCTTGTCTTGGCCTAACTAGGTTCCATAGGCTAGGGAATGTTTTAAATTGTTCTAGCCTTGGTTTGAGACTTTATATGATGTTAGAAGATGGGAGAAACCATTGGGAAAAATTTAGGAACCATAGATTGGGAGATAGGACAATGGTGTCAATAATAGTGCTTTGTGAAGCAGCTTGATTCTAAGCTTATGCAAATGATTGTGTGAGGGATCCAAGGACTTTGAATGAGGCCAAGAGGCCTAGAAATGGAAAGAAATGGGAGCCTAGAGCTTGATTTGTAAAGGTTGTTTCAATAAGCCATTTATGGAACCATTAGGCCACTTATGGAATCAAGTGTGCATTTAAGAATATAATTAGTGTCTTGGCTTGCTTCTAGTGCATGATTGTGTGTCAATTATGATGTTTAGGTCAAGAGAACCCTACTCCACCTAGATGCTCTTGTATAATCGAGAAAGGAAAGGAACAAACCAAGTAAAGCTTGCATCAAGTTAAAGGTAGCTCTCTACCTCATTCTCCTTTTATTCTTATATGTATGTATGTCTTTGTGTGTGCATGTGTGTGTCTATGTGATTGGAGAACATGCCACTTGACGCTTTGAGATTACATTAGTACCAATGTGTGTTCTTGAATGGTTTTGGTTGTGGAAATAGCTCATAAGGATGAGGTGATGCCAAAAGTCCCTTAATATGAGTGAGGAGATGCCAAAAGTTTCAAGGTATGGGTGAGATAGGCCAAAAGTCTCTTAGATGGGTGAGGCCAAATCGAAAGTCCCTAGACCAAGGGTGAGGCATATCCAAAAGTCTTAAAAATGGGGTGAGGCAAAACCAAAAGTCCTTAGAGCTTCTTGATGCCATGATTGTGAAAATGTGGCATGAAAATCTTGAAAATGTGCATTCATGATCCAAGTAGCATGTTGACTTGTACACTTAATGTATGTATGCTTTGAATGTGTGTGTGAATAGGTATGTGAGCTATTGAGATTCTATGTATCTCATCCCCTTCCTCTTTTCCTCTTGAAATGTCTAAGTGGTATCCAAGGACCAAGAAATGCAAGCCAAGAATCTTGAAGAATTGTATTTGTCTAATATGTCATCTTACTTGTAGTTGAACGGAAAAGTGAGCTTGTACATGTAATTTTTGAGATGTAAGACCATGGGCAATTGTAAAATGATGTATGGATATTGTGTATACTTTATATGGTATTAAATTAATGGGATCATGAAACTTGCCTCTTGTATGGTTTATGTTTAACTATGCATTAATGGATGTGGGATAGCCAAATTAAGATGCATGGGGTTTAAGACTACTTGGGTAGTTCCTACAAGTCAGATTTATGCTTTTAAATGGCCCAAGAGGTGTCAAACCATTAAGGAAGCCATTTGGACAAAGTTGACATCTTGAAGGAACCAAATTTGACCATTTTGTGAGGCTATGTCGCTTTCTATCCAAATGAGCTTTTCTTGACTTGAGATTTGGCATGTATCTAGAGCTCATTGAGAGCTTTTTAGGAAGCTAAATTGGGCAATATTTGAAGATCTATAAAATTTTTGGTGAATTTTTGAAGTTGGCTGAAATTTTAGAATTTGTCCTGGTATTGTTCATATAGTCCAAATTTTGATCTCTGTCAATCATAGGTCAAACAATGTCCAATTGCCATGAAATTTTATAGGGAGTAACTAGACCTTCCCATTGACTTGTGCCAATTAGAAGAACCCCATTTGGATGTCTAGAGAGAGATATGATTTTTTGAATTTGCTATCCAGTTTTAGGTGCATAGTTAGACCTATAGTACTATTTGATTAATTTTTGAGGTCTAAATGCATCTAGATTAGTCTAGAATTATTTTTCCCCACTAGTTAATATCTATAGGTTCCAAATTGGTATAAAATGAATGCATTGGATTTTTGTGAAATTAATTATGAGTTCCCAAAGTTTATATCAGTAAGCTATATCAGATTTTTAGACAGCTTGACCTCTCTGCATTTTTTGTTGTCAAACATGGTCCAGATAAGATTTTCATAGTTGGGAATCATTTTTATGTAAATTTGACATCCAAAAATTTTTAGAAAGCTATAGTTTGTATTATTTCAATTTTTCTACATTTAGTTATAATTTTTCAAAGTTTCCCTTGAAATCTGTCACTGTACAACCGTAAAGGATGAAGAAAATTTTGGGCTTTTTAACTTGAAAACCATGCATTACTTGATATTTTGAGTTTATTGTAATTTGTTACAATGATAAATGACTAGAAAATGTTGTTGGATAATCCATGGGGCCCATATAATACGAGTTGAGAAAAATTAACCCTGACATAACGCGATAAAATGTATGAAAATGTGGCTTTTTCTTAATAATTCCCTATGAACATGCACATAATTATCTTGAATGGGAAGATATAATGCGAAGAAATATAACGTATGATGTCCAAATTTTGCTAACACAACCTAAAGGATTTTAAACATTAGCCACCATTTTTCTTTCACTAAAATAAAATTGCTTAAAGGATAATATCATAGTTTCTCCATTATATAGACATTTAGCTACACTATCCTATAAAAAGCTATTTATTGGTTGGCAAGGGAGTCAACTAGTATTTTACAAAGTCTCACCTTGCCCAACAACTTCAAACACAACCCAAGGGACTAGTATAGACCTAACAAACATCCAAAACCCAAAGAAAATAAAGCTAGGATACATAAGGGACGCATGGCAACCACCAATTCCCTAAATGTGCACATTTCATCTCAAGCATGCATAAATGCAAGACTAGCTTTTTATCTCGTATACATACATTAAATTACTAATTTCCATCATCAAAAGTGAGGTTATCATGATACCAATTCTGAATACATCATATGATTATAGCTTAACATAAAGGAATTACACTATATGCTTATAATTCTTCCATATACATGCTTGCAACCTTAAATTGCCACAATGGCCTAACCAAAACATGTGAAATTTATATATACATCATCAAGCATCCATACCTAGATATAAAAAAAAATACTATGTACAAACCTCTTACACTCCTCCCCTGCAACTCTATTCAAGCTTTAGACTACTTCATATGTCTTTTATTTGAACTCTCCCATGGAAAAGGTATAAAAGGTTTCACCTGAAGGGGTGAGATACAATTCCCACAATTGCATTACCTTTTCAAAGCACATTTCAAAGTAATAAGGCATAAAGAATTGATATGGCATCCAAAGTGACATAAACATTATATATGGTATATTTGATTGCATATAAGAGTCACATAATTACATTATACATCTCATATCATCATGGAACTCATCTCAATCATGTTCATTATACATTTCTCATATTTATAGTGAGGCATGGCCTTCTTGCCAGTTTCAAGCATATGCATCATCATCAAGTAAGGGGGAATGGCTTGCTTCTTGAACATAACTTTCTACCAAAAAAATGGTATGATAAAGCATGGCCTTCTCACCAATTTCATCTCATATATGTCTCATAGGCAATCAAATAGCAAGAAACTCATAAACAAGCATTTCACATAATAGTCCAATAGAAATATATTAAAAAAGGCAAGCAATTACCAAGATGCCATGGCAAAAGTTTCCTAGCCACTTTCCAGTAAGGCAAAGTTCAAACTCTTGTTACATAGATGTTTAATTAACATGTGTATAGCCACCAAAAGCAACCCATTAATAACTAAGTTTGTAACTACTAATTTATTAAATAAAAGAATTTAAAAGCATATATTTTTTTTTACCTATAGCTAAATTCCTCCACCTATCTCTGAATTTCGCACTTTAAAGCCAAGTTTTTCTTCAAATTACCCTTGATTATATATGGCCAAAATAGAAGAGTGATCAAATCAGTGCCATTTTGTTATATTTAACAATCCCGTCAAACATTTAAAGGTAAATACCACCTCTTTAATCTATACCTCAATTTCCCATGTGAACAAGTTAGTTCCAAGTCTTTCTAACTTATTGATTTAAATTCTCAAAATTTAGTACCTACACATCATCTACTAACAATTGGTAACTTAAATTCAATAATAACAACACAAAATCTTCCTTTATTGGATCTTTGTAATGTCAGGTATTTCATAAAAACATAGTAATTAGTCATTTTAAAAAAGCAAGTCTCTTGAGATGAGTTATTTAAGGCCAAATAAAATTTGGATAAAATTTTAAATAGTGGAAAATGAGGATTTGAGCCTCAAGTTGCCTAGAAACCAAGCCCAGAGTGGTTCAAAAAATTTGCCAAAAGTCTAGTGGTATTTTCGTAAATATTGTCACTTTTTGGAAAACTCACAAGAGGGCTTTTTAAATGAAAAATTTGAGCTTTCTGAGGTTCTCAAAGGCCCTAAAAATCATGGAAAGCCTCAGAACAATTAAAACCCCTCAGGTGTGCTTTTTTGAACATTAGTTAACCCAATTTTGACTAGTTCATTCAGAAAGGTTTTAGCTCCAATTTAAATGATTCGAAAGGCATTTTATAAGTTAGAGAACCTAAATTTTATGATAGAGAAGACAGTTCTCAAAAAGGAGCTAAAACCAAAATACCATGAACATGGGACGTAAACGTCATTTTTACTGAACAATTTCCTTCCTTTTGTTTATATTAGGCATCTCAAATTCTAGTTTCTTCTAACTAACACATATCATTGTCCAAAATAGAGGGAGAGATTGCATGAGAGAGGTGCACAAGGAGAACCAAGAAAGAGGAAGAAACTAACAAAAGGTAGGAAAATTTAAGGAATTTCATGGTTTTATCTTCTTTAAAATTGTTCTCCTTCTCTCAAGCTCTCTTTCCCTAGTTTTGGAGATTTATATGGTTCTATTTTAACCTTGATTTAGAGAGGGAAGAGTGACGTTTCAAGGAGAAGGCAAAAGTAAGGAAGAGAACTCTTGAAATAAGCTTGAATCAAGGTAAGTAACTTAGCTCTTCTTACTTTCTTCCCTTGCTACCTCCATGTATGTATGTTGGTCAAGAACAAAACCATCTTAGGGAAGGAAATTTTGTCGATGAACAAGAAAGAATCTTAGGTTTTAGACCATGGGGAGTTAGAAATTGCAAAGAAATTGGAAGAAAAACTAATGGAAATCAAGTTAGGAAAGTGTGAGACTCTTGAACATAATGTAAAAACTGATTTGATACATGAATTTCCTTGCATGTGTGAATGTTTATTTGAGTTTCTAAAACCCCTAGAAAGCCTACCAAGTGTGTCTCCCATCAAGGAAAAATCAAAAAGTCCATGGACTCTCTTAGGTGTGTGTATCTAGGCCAACACTAGAAGAATGGGGTAAGGACTATTTTAATTTGTTCCAAGCTTGGTTTAGGACCTTATATGATGGAAGAAGGTGGGAGGAACCCTTGAAAAAAATTTAAAAGCTATAGATTGGAAGATGAGACAATAGGTTCCATAATGTAGCCTTAGGAAGCAACTTGTGTCTAGACTCTTGGAAATGAGGTTGTGGTAACTTCAAGGAGTTTAAATAGAACCAAGAGGCCTAGATATTAGAAAAAAATAGACCAAGACTTTTAATTATGGTAGTTGCTTCATTAAGCCTTTTATGGAACATATATATAACTATAGGAAAAAGTATGTGTCTCTAGTGTGTGCATGATGTTCTAGCTTGTTTCAAGAATGTAATTGAACTCTATTAATGGTTTCTAGGCTCAAGAGGTCCAACTCCATCCACTTGTGAGTGTGTAACCAAAAAAGGAAGGGAATAAGTCAAGGTTGAAGGTTGGAATTTCCACCAAGGTAGCTCCTCCCTCTATTCTTGTTGCATTCTTAGTTGTGTATGTGTCATTGTAAGCTTGTGTGTGCTTTTGTATCTTTAGACATGCCACCTGATGTTGTGATGTTGCATTGGTACCAATATACTTTCTTGAATATTACTTTGATTATAAAATGGTTCATAAGAGTGAGGTAACGCCAAAAGTCCCTTGTTAGGGGTGAGGAGATGCCAATAGTTTCTAGGCATAGGTAAGACAAGGCCAAAAGTCTCATGGATGGGTAAGGCCAAGTTAAAAGTCCTTAGGCCAAGGGTGAGGCTAATCTAAAAGTCCTAGAAATGGGGTGAGGCTAAACCAAAAGTCCCTAGAATCTATTCTTGACTTTGTGATGATGTTGTGGCATGGAAATGTAATTTAATTACTTTATGATTTCATAGGAATGCATATTTATACTCTTTGATATCTTACATGTCTTGAATGTTTACTTGAATGAGTGTATGAGCTATTGAGATTCCATGAATCTCACCCCCTTCCCTCTCCCATGTCACATTGCCTAGGTGGAGTTCAAGAGTCCAAGAATAAAGGCCAAGAAGTATAATTGGCTATATTATGACAATTATGAAATTTGTATGGCTTTTGAATGTAAAGGAATGTCAAAATACTTATGTAAATATTATTTTTGAGTTACAAACATGTGAGCAAACATAAAAGTATATATAAATTATGTATGAACCAAGTTTGGTACCAAATCAATGTAAATGGGAGGTTTGGACATTTGATGGCTTGTAAATGATAGTGTATTCTTGCATGTGGCATGGTGAAATTGAGATACATGATGATTTGAACCACTTGGGTAGTTCATATATGATGCATTCTGACTTTAAAACTTGCCCAAGAGGTGCTAGAACTAGTGAAAGACCATTTAGAACCAAAATGACCATTTCGTGTTGTTAAAATTGCCAAATTCAAGAGCTATATCAAAATTTGACCAAATGACCTTTTCTTGGTCTAAAAATTGGCATGATTATAGGTATTGCCTAGAGATTTTTGGGAAGCTAAAGTACATATTATTTGGAGCTCTAGAGAATTTTTGGTGAATTTCCAAAGTTAGCAAAATTTTTCCAATTTGACAGTGGTATTGTACAAATGGTCAGTAGCTTCACCTCTGTCATTAGTGGGTCAAATGGTATCCAATGAAATTTTAAAGGAAGAAACTAGACATTCACAGTGACCTATATTAACTAGAAGCAACTCAATTGGAGGTCTAGAGAGGGAGAACTAATTTTTTAAAATTCTAGGTCAGTATTAGGGGTGCATTCGGACCTCGACCACTCTTCCATAAATTTTCTGGGTCTGAAGGCTTATGAATTTGTCTAGACTTATTTTTTCCCTCTATTTAACATTTGTAATTTTCCAAATTAGTATAGTTTTCCCAAATTAGGCTTTTTTAGAATTAGTTATTAATTTTTTAAGTTTATATTAGTACACTATATCAAAAACACTAAGTAGTCTAAACTATGTCACTTTTCTATTGTCAAACATAGTCCAAATGATGTTTTCATGACTTGGAATTATTTTTAGTATAAATTTAACATCTAAGGCTTTCCATAAAGCTATAGGTTCCTAGATTTCAATTTTTTTAAAATTAGTTATGATTTTCCAAAGTTGCTAACAAAATATTGAATTCTGGACCCGAGACTGAAACATGATTTTTTCTTGTTTTTAGTCTCTAATCCATGGTTTATGGAATTTTTTGAAATTTTTGTGATTTGTATGGATAGAGTATGAGTAGAAAATGATATTGGTGAATCCACAAGGTTCATGGGACCTAAAATGAATTTTTAAACCCTAACGTAATGCAAAAAAATTAATATTTTTATTCCTTTTCTTGGTTTTTCCTTATATTCACCTTAGACCAACCTTGGATATGAGAATATGAAGCTTAATATATTATGGTGTGACAATCTTCCTATGCTCGGCCAAACCACTAGTATAACCACTGCTGAGTCAACAATATATATAAGCAAATACAAAGTTATACCTTAATTGAAATTTTCTATTTTTCCCCTTCTTCATTCCTTAGCTAAAACATGATCTACAAAGCTCCAAAATTTTCTTCAAAGTTTGGTCAAACACAAGGCATCAACCAAAGACAAATCAAATTTGAAAGATCATAAAATCTAACTCAAATTAATCACCATTTACCTTAAATAATCTCTTCCTTTTAACTCCTTCCATTTACATGAAGAAGCATCTCTTCTTTAACAGCCCTTCAACAACACCAAATTAGAAACTGAAACCATCAAGACAAAGAGCACAAAGTGAGTTTTTGTGAAACTCATCATAACAAATTCTTTTAATTTCCCTTCCATGCAGCAACTCCTTTAATGGCTTCCATGACTACTTTGCTCGAGTTGAGTTATCCTTTTTGATAGACAAGTCATGACTAAAACAACATGAGAGAATGAGGGATAGTTTTGAGTGGGAGTTGGTTAAGTTAGTGTAGTTAAGGGCTTGTTTGGTTGTCCCAAATTCCCTAATGAGCTTAGTCATATTTTAAGTGCTAATCTCTTGCTCAATCCATCTTTTTAATGTATATAATTATATTTTACCAAATTCATGTTTCAATTCAATTATCTCTCTCTCAAATATTTAATAAAATCTTTTCAATTTTAATTTAACTTACTCTTTTGTTAATTTTTTTTATTAATAACTCTTATTGAGATGTTATACATGGGCTTCGTCTTTCTTGCATTTTCCTTCTCTCATTAACATTTATCATGTTTCTAAAAAAAAGCATAAGATTAGCATAATAAATCTTAATACCTTGATCACTAGCTAGGATTAAAGTTTGATTAATATGTAAGAAATGCCTGACATCAATTTATACCAATCTAATCCCAATAAATAGCATTATAATGCTATTATATAAATCCTAAGATGCTTATAGGGCATCGTAAACTATGCACTATATTGTTAAGTAATTGTGCTTGAAAATATACTTCAATATGAATTGAAAAGGAGATTTAGATATGTGAAAATCAACATTTGGATATACATTCTTGCTAAAAAATAATATTATATCTTGAATAGCAAGAAGCAAACATGCATAGTATTATTTTTCATAAACGTGGTGTTTGTTACATCTTCTACAATAATGTAAGAGGCTACATGACTAAAGAGGATTGTGAAACCCTTAGGGATCCTTGGTGGGATGTTAAATTTGATATTGATCAATTGTAATAGATAAGAAGCTATACCTTACACTAAAGACCCTAAGAATCAAAATAAGAGTAAACATATAGACACAAGAATAAGAGAGATTACTAACACAAAAGAGTGATACTCTATAATATGTCTATGTATAAGAAGTTAGTTGATTCTCTTATAAAACCCATACCTAGAGATGTGTATAAAAAAGATGTAAAGTCACTTAATATGCATAGAACATAAATTATCACAACTTATGTACAACTTGATTATTAACTAAATAGATGTGTTATATCATAATCATAGGTAGTATATATACAATGATAGTATGTCATATAGGTAAATAAAGGTTAGCTCTTCTACACAAATAACTACCTTTGGCACTCAGAAGGAGTAAGTAAAGATGAAGCATTTGTGTTTACCAGGTGAGGCAATAAAAGCACTAATATGTTAAAAAAAAAAGGAATAAAAAATATAAATATGCCATCTCAACAAAAGGGAAAAAGAAGGTTACAATGAGATTCAATACCACTGAAAGTATCCAAAATTGCCATTCTAGATTCATGTTTTTCTCGATATCTCCTATTGCATTCCATAACTTTCAATAACTAGTACATGTTTATTTTTTATCTTGTAGTTTTGTAAATTAAGAACATATTTACTTTCTATATAATTCAAGCATATATGTACCATAAGAACTCAATGGCATCAATGATGTGTGTAATGTGATATTCAGTCTCTCTAGAACTGGACCAAAATTGATGAGATTACAAAAGAAGATCCCTATAATGAAATGAAATAAGGTAAAATAAGGTTAGATTAATAAATAGAGCATATAGAAATAAGGGTCAGGAACTAGAGGTGGCCTGAAATTGGAGCTGAAATGGCTAGATGATAAGAAATGTCACGCAATAGTAGAAATCATAATTTTTGGCAACTTTTCAAAAATTTAAAGGAAGGATTTTTTAAATGATAAAATTGAGCTCATTGGGGTTTTTAGAGGCGCTAAAAACCATAGAACTATCAGAATGGTTAAAATCATTTCAGTGCATGATTTCGACAAAGAGTTGACTAAAACTTTGACCAGATAATTTAGGATGGTTTCGAACTCCATAAAATTGAAATAAAATATTTTTAATAAACTAAAGAACCCAAATTTTCATATTGAAAAGAATATTCTCAAAAATAATTTAAAACAACTCAAACGAATGAATGGAAGTGGAGGATGTAATCAGTATTTTTAGAATTGTTATAAAAATCTTCCTCCACCTTTTGATATAGTCAAGTCAACTTCTCCCTCCTTCCAAACCAACACTTTAGCTCAGAAATAGACCAACCATGGCGTCCAAGAGAGATGAAAGAGAGAAAAATAAAATTAAGGCAAAAAGGTATGAAAATATATGGAATTTTGCTATAAGCTAGTTATGAAACTTTTCCCTCTCTTCATTCTCTCTCTTGATGGTGTTAAATTCTTGAAAGGAGGAGTTTGATGGCTAATTTGTTCAAGAAAAGTGAAAGTTTAAAGCAATCAATTATGGCTCAAGAATCACCATTGAACATGTCACACCATACTTTATAGACTCCATATTCCCATAATCAAGGTAACTTCCATGTGTAAGTAAAGTAAATCACAAAAGGGAATGAAGTAACGTCATTTAATTGCATTATGTTAGGGTTAAAAATTTTTCAATTTGTGTTATGTGGGCCCTGTGGATTATCCAATAGCATTATCTAGTCATTTATCATTGGTGCAAGTCATAAACAACTCAAAATATCAAGCAATCCATGGTTTTCAAGTCAAAAACCCCAAAATTTTAACTTAATCTCGCGGACAGCATGTGGCAAATTTCAGGGGCAACTTTGCAAAATCATAACTAAATATAGAAAAACCACAATCATACAAGCCATAGCTTTCTGATGTCAAATTTACATTAAAAATAAATTCCAGCCACAAAAATCTAGTTTGGGCCACGTTTGGCTATAAAAAAGGCAGGGAGGTTCAGCTGTCCAGAAATCTAATATAGCTTACTGATATAAATTTTGGAAATTTATAATTGATTCTAAAAAAGTTTAATCCATGTATTCTATACTAATTTGGAAAGCTATAGATGTTATCTAGAGGGAAAAAATAATTCCAAACCAATTCAAGCGCATTCAGACCCCAAAATTTAATCAAATAGTAATTTATATCTCCCTTTCTAGACATCCAAATGAAGTGCTTCTAGTTGGCAAAGGTCACTAGGAAGGTTTAGTTACTTCCTGTAAAATTTTATGACATTTGGACATCGTTTGCCCTATGAGTAATAGAGATTCATTTTAGGCTATATGAACAGTAACTTTGACCAAAACTAGAAAATTTCCTAACTTAAAAAATTTGCCAAAAATTTCATAGACCTCCAAATAATACCCACTTTAGCTTCTCAATAAGCTCTAGATGCATGCCAAATTTCAAACCAAGGAGAGTTCAATTGGATAGAAAGTGGTATAGCTCACCAAAATGGCCTATTTTGCTCTTTGTGAAATACCAAATCTACTCAAATGGTTTCCTTTATGGTTTGGTACCTCTTGGGCAAGTCTAAAAGCATCAATATGACTTGTATGAATTACCCAAATGGTCCTAAATCTCATGCATATCAATTTGGTCATTCCACATCCAAGAATACACTAATGCATACACACCATCAAGTGTTAAGATATCTCATTTTCATTGATTTTGTGCCACACATGGTCCATACATCATTCATACATAATATTGCATTTGTTTAAAGATTTACAACTAAAAAAATAATATGTACAAGTTCACTTTGACATTCATTTGCAATTTCAACTACGTAATAGACAAAGTGAAGCTTCTCAAGACCATTGGCCTGTATTTCTTGCTTCATGAGTGCCACCTAGACATATTAAGATTAAGGAGGGAAGGGGAGTGAGATTCATGGAATCTCAATAGCTCACACACCTATTCATACACACATTCATGGCATATACACATCAAAGGCACAAGTGTGGAATGTAACACAACCATAAGGCATACAAGGTCACATTTCCATGCCACCAATCTACATCACTTTCAATAATGGGCTCTAGGGACTTTTGGATTTGTCTCACTCTTGATCTAGGGACTTTTGATTGGCCTTTACCCATTCAAGAGACTTTTGGCCTAGTCTCACCCATGCTATGAGACTTTTGGCATCTCCTCACTTTTATTAAGGGACTTTTAGCATCACCTCACCCTTTATGAGCCATTTCGATAATCCATCACATTCAAGACAACACATTGGTACCAATGGAATACCAAGACATCAAGTGGCATGTTCTCAAATCACCAAAGCATACATAAGCACACAATAACGTATATACTACCAAGAATGCAAAGAGAATGAGGTGGAGAGCTACCTTGAATTTTAGACAAGCTTTACTTTGTTTGTTTCTTTCCTTTTTTGGTCTCACAAGTGCACTTAGGTGGGATGAGATTCTCTTGACCTAAACATCACAAATAACACATATTCATGCACTTGAAGCAAGCCAAGATAGTAACTCACTCTTAACACACACTTAATCTTACAAGTGATATAATGATTCCATAATTGGCTCCTTGAAGCAACCCTCACAATTCAAGTTTTAGGCTCTATTATCTTCCCATTTCTAGGCTTCTTGACCTTATTCAAGGTCCTTGGAGCCCTCACACATTCATTTATACAAACTAAAAACTAAGTTACTTCATAAGGCACCATTATGGACACCATTGTCCTATCTTCCAATCTATGGCTTCTAAAGTTTTCCTAATGGTTCCTCCCATCTTCTAACATCATATAAAGTCCTAAACTAATGCTAAAACAAATTAAAACACTCCTTAGCCTATTTGTTCTTGCTTGGCCAGACACCCTTCAAGAAAAGGGTTCATGAACTTCTTGATTTTTTGTTGATGGGAGAGCTACTTGGAGAGGTTTCTAAGAGTCTTAGGAGCTTAAGGGAACACTTAAATAGCCAAGGAAACACACACACAAAATCATATTTCATAAAATCCTAAAGAACACCACACTTTCCTATCTTAATTTCCTTTAGTTTTTCTTGCAATATCTTGCCATATACCTCTTTTTTATGGTCTAAAACCCTAGTTCCTCTCTTGTTTTTAGATAGAACTCCCTCCCCTCTCATGGTTCTATATGAGGTCGAAACACACATAACCAAGGAGCAAAGGGAAGAAGCAACAAGAACTAGAAAATACCTTGGATTTCTAACTCCTTTTTTATGCTTCTTCCTTGGCTTGAGTCCTCTTCTCAATTTTCAAAATTTTCCCCTTGGTTTTGGTCTAAAAATAGAACCAATCATTTCAAAAAAACCATAGAAAGAGAGCTAAGAAGGAGAGGAACAAGATTGGAAGAAGGAGAAGCATGAACTTCCATGAAAATTTTCACCTTTTCCTTAGTTTCTTCCTCCCTTTCTCTCCTCCTCTTGTGTGTCTAAGAGATAGTTTATTTTTCTGTATTTTGGGCAGAAGAAGGTCAAGCTATATAGGAGGAGGAAGAGTGATGAGGCTCATGGAATATTCAAGAAGCTTATTTTTTAAAAAATTTTAATTGTCCTTCTGTAATGGCAATTTCGTTTTAGCTCCTTTTTTAGAACCATATTTTTCATTATGAAATTTAGGTTCCCAATTTAATAAAATGCCTTTGGAATCACTCAATTTGGAGCTAAAACTTTCCTAAACGAATCTGTCAAAGTTCAGACTCACCATTGTTGGAAAATGTACCTCGGAGGAGATCTAACTATCCTGGGGCTTCCCATGGTTTTCAGGGCCTCTGAGAACCCTAGGTAACTCAAAATTTTCATTTAAAATATCCTCCTGTGTTTTTTTTCTAAAATTTGTACTTATTTATGAAAATATCATTACGTGTCGTCAGCTTTTGTTATAATTTGTTTCACCATCCTAACTTTATTTTTCTTTCTATATGAGTCTGGGATTATTATTCTTAGAAGCCTAGGATACTCCCCAAATATTTTGGGACAATATCTAGCTCATTTCAGGGGACTTTCCTTTATATAGCTTGTTTCATCATTTTACAGAATTTATCATTCATTACAAAACAAGCTTTTAAACAAGGTATGCCATAAGTTAGAAACTTGATGTTCCTTGGACTTTCATCCTCCTTATGTTTTGGTCAAGAGAGAGAGATAGAAGAGAGAGCTTGAATTCAATAAAAATTTTAATACAAACAAGGGTTTAGAAGGGAGGAGAGTAAGGCTATCAAAGAAAACACCATAGAAAGTAATAAAGAGAATGTCATGTCACCTAGGGTTTCCAATTGATTTATGGAAGATGTAAAACCATAAGAAGGTAATTTGAATTCTATAAGGCCATATTTGAATTATAAAAGAGATAAGGATATCTTATATGCCTCAAATTTCCTAAGAAAATGGCAAACGATCAATGGAAGCCACAAGGTTGCTTGTCTCAGCCTAAAGCTAGATGAAGTACCTAGGGAGTGCTTTCATAAATTCTAAGGTTTTAATTGGTTTAAATATGAGCAATGAATATTAATGGAACCATTGGAATGAATTTAGGAACCTTATTTTAAAATGTGAAATTGTAAGGTTCATAAAAGGCCTAATGAAACAATCTAATGTTAGCCATGTTTTATGTAACACCATATATTTCTAGCTCATTTCATACTATATCTATGCCTCATATCAAGCAATTCATACAAGAGGCAAGAAAATGGCATTGTTTTAATGCATTTCTTAGCGTTATGTCACGTATAAAATTCTATTCGGTGTCATATGGACCATATAAGCTCAAACATCATATCTCTATATTTAATTACATGAATACAAACCCATTTGCATTATTAAAGGTGGCCTACATCTCAAGAATCACGAAGAGAAGCATGAAATATTCATATCTATTTTCGGCCAGATTTGCCTCTTTTCTGACCAAATTTTGAAAAATCATAACTAATTCAAGAAAAATTGAAATCATGCATTCTTGGTCATTACGGATGTCTACTTCACACTAAAAATATTTCTAGACCATAACATCTATTACAAAAGATGTTTGACATCTGAAAAGGTTCAAAGGTCAACTACTCACTGGTGCTGTCATAGATTTCTATAGCAAATTTCAAAAATGTCTAATTAATTCCAAGAAAATTCAATCCATGTAAATGATACCAATCAAGAAATCTGTAGATGTTAGCTAGAGGAAAAAAATATTTCTAGACCAACTCAGGCATGCCCAGACACCGAAATTCAATAGCACAATAACTAAGGTCGGTGAAGCTCCAAATACTAGATAGAATCTTTAAAAATTCATATCTCCCTCTCTAGACTTCAAATGAGGTGCTTCCAGTAGGCACAAGTCACTATGAATGTCTGGTTTCTCTTTATGAAATCCTATGGCAATTGGACATCATTTGAGTCCAGTGTGACAGATTTCATTTTCAGACCAAATGAGTTGTGTAGTAGACCAAAATCAGAAAATTTGCCAACTTTGAAAATTCATCAAATATTTTGTAGACCGCCAAAAATTATGTTCGTTAGCTTCCCAAAAAGATCTCAACAAGCTCTAATTGCATGCCAAATCTCAGATCAATAAGAACTCATTTGGCTAAAAAGTGATATAAGGTTCCATTATGGTCAATTTTGGCTCCATATGAGGTTCCAAAGTAACCAAATGGCTATCCTTAGGATTTGGTACCTTTTGGGCAATTCTAAAAGCATGATTAAGACTTGTGTAAGCTGCATAAATGGTCCCAAACTCCATGCATCTCATTTTGGCCACTTCATCCACACATGTGCATAATTCTATCAAACCATTCATGGAGCTAATTTGTCATCATATACTCAATTCACATTCTAGTGGCTACATAACATATTCTCTCATTCATACATGACACAATATCATAATTACACATGTTTAAGAGGTCATAGACTATATACATCGTGGGTTTACGTGCTTTGATACAAATATGGCCTTAAAGAACCAAAAACTGTGCATTAGGTTGTCAAGCTCTCTTCTTCAAGGTGATTAGCTTCCATTACCTTGTCCACTTGATTCACCTAGCACATTAGATCATTGGAGGGGAGGGAATGAGATTCAAAAAATTCTAATAGCTCATCTCCCATTCAATCATATATAATAGATGCAAACAAGTCTCATAAATGCATGTATGGTCATGTTGACATGTGAAAACATTCAAGAGATATTTTCATCACTTGAGAAAGTCATACATAGCATACAAAGGCTTGCCGAGCAAGTGGATTGACCTCACCTAATTTCTTGTCGATATTGGACTTGCCTCACCCATTCTTAAAGAGATTCTTGGACTCAACCATACTCTTGGGAGCCCACTTTGCTTTTGGGAGACTCTTTACTTTGTCTCAACCAATCTTAAGGGTTCTTGGCTCATCCTCACCATACCCAAGGGTTCTTGGCCTCACCACACTCAAGCAAACCCAAACACACATCAAAACATCATATAAAATGTAATATGTTATCATGAAATCATGGCATATAAAATCATGCTAGCATACTTTTCATAGCTTGAAAATATACATGCACACATTCTAAGACAAGCTAAGCACACATCCATACATGAGAAAAGGTGGAGAGAGCTATCTTACACACAATCACACACTTTTTCTCTTGAAATTCCCTCCCTTGCTTTGGCCACACACCCACAAAATGTAGGGAAGATTTCTCTTGGCCTAAACACAATTTATGGAAGCCAATTAGGTTCATGAAACAATTTTTAAGGTCACACAACTTACTTAGACACTAGGTTGTTTTATAAACCCTATTATGGTCCATAAATGCTCCTGATGAAGCAACACCCCTCAAATAAATTCTAGGCTCCATATTTCCCTTTCATATATGATTCTTGACTCCTTTTAAGCCTCTTGGAGTCATCACACAATTAAAACAAAAAGCATAACTATATGTTGCTTCTTTAGGTCATAATATGGAACCTAAAGCACCAACTCACTTTCTATGAGTTCTAAATTTTGTCCAAGGCCTCCCCTCATTTTCATTCATCATATATGACTCAAGAATAGGCTTAAAAAAATTTAAAACTCTCCCTAGCTATCCTATCCTTGCTTGGGCGAGGCTCTGGAGGAAATGGAATTCCTTGGAATTTGCTTTATTTTCTCAAGGGAAGAAGCATATGGGGAGCCTCTTAGGGATCTTAGGAGCTCATTTAAACTCTTATTTAGGCCTAGAGATCATCATACAAAATCAGATTTTATAAGGTACAATTGAAACCCTAGAACTTGCATCTTGAAATCTAATAGTTTTTATTGATTCCCTTTGCATATTCTTAATCTCCACACCCTTTTTCCTTAGATTCACCCTTGGTTCTGCCTAAAAATCAAGTCCTCCTAGGGTTTTCTCATGTTAGGTGAAATGGAGGAGGAGGGAACTAAAGATGACAACCATAGGAAGAGAAATTACCTTGTTTTCTTGCCTTTTCTCACTTGAATCTTGTGTTCTTTGAGCTCCTCTCTTCAAATCCGAATTTTCCCCTCAATTCCTCCTTTAAAACAGATCCATATACTTTATTATAATCATAGGAAATAAAGGACAATGATGGAAAAGAGATTTGGAAGAGAAAGAGCATGAAAAATCATGAAAATCCATACCTTTCTATTATGAATTTCTCCTCCTTTTCTTCCTCCTCTTGTGTGCCTCATCCCCTAGGGTTTTCCTCTAGTTTTAGGTAGAACATGGTCGTGCATAATGAAGGGAGAAGAAGGGCACATCATATATATAGGTGGGAGGGAGTTACACTTTTCAAAAATTCCCATTTTGCCCTTCGTTCTTAGTATTTTTGTTTCTCCTTCGTTTTAGCTCCTTTTTGAGAACCGTCTTACCATTATGAAATATAGATTCCCAATTTAGTAAAATGCCTTTGGAATCACTCAAATTGGAGCTAAAACCTTCCCAAATGAATCTGTCAAAGTTCGGGTACACTGACATTAGAAAACATCTACCGGAGGGGATTTAACTATCATGGGGCTTTCCATGATTTTCAAGGCCTCTGAGAATCTCAAAGAACTTAAAACTTTCATTTAAAAAGTCCTCCTGTGTGAATTCCAAAATTTGCTCAAAATTACAAAAATGCCATTACGTTTCGTAAGCTTTTCATAAGAAATTATTTATTCATTCTAACTCCATTTTTCTTTCCATCTGAGCTTGGGATTCTCATTTTTAGGAGTCTAGAATACTTCCCAAATTTTTTAAGACCTTAACTATCTCATTTTGGGGGACTTCCTTTTGTATCCGGTGAATTTCGTTCGTTTACGAAAAAATCGTACGTTACGTTTCTCACATTTTCTCTTATTTTCAGAGAATCAAATGTTACATTTCTCCCCCCTTAAATAAATTTTGTCCTCAAAATTTGGGGTATGCTTCTTTCTTACTCTTTTCTTTTCTGGCTAACTATTGTTTTCTTTCTCTTCTTCTTTGCTTTATACGTTTTTCTCAATGATTTCAGTCGTTCAAATTTTCTCTCAGCTAGGGAATTTTCATGCTAGCTTTTAATGAGAGCTCTATTACTATAATGTACTAGCTAATTTTTTTATAAGGGAAAGAAATTTCTAACTTTGGAGGCCTTTCCCAGGAGAGCTTACTAATCATATCGGGTTATTCTTAACCCGTTCGCAGGGATTAATGTTTCTTTCAGTGGACTCATTTACCTATCTTGGGAGGTATCTTATTTCATATCATATCTCCCGTATCCTCTTTGAATGGCTTCTCATAACATTTCATTATCTTTTCTGATCATTACAGCCATCAGAGGTTTCTGTCTATCTATTTACTTATTTACATGTATCATCCACTGCTTATCTCTGTGTTCTTCCTTACTAGCTCATCCTATGATTACAATTCACATTCTTTCTATCATAGGCCTCACATCTCAATTACTTACTGGGATTACAACTCCTTTGAAGAGTTTCTACTTTTAATGATCCCAACTTTTCTATTTATTACTGCATCTGTCTTTGTAGGCCAGGACTTTTTCTCATTTTCTTTACTCACTTATAGTGGCATTTTGTAGTCCCTCATTTCAATTTTGATAGGCCTAACATGTGTATCTCATACTAGCACCGAAGAGCTACTACCGCTGACTACTGCTGGGCTCTAATGGGATGCTAGTTATTCTCACAGTTTTACTCATTGGAGATATACTGTATCACTTACCTCATATAAAAATTGCACCTGACCCTTTTCTGAATACATAAGCTAGCATGTGGGGATCTCTCTATGCCTCGGTCAAGGCTGCTGTCTACTAGGTAGTGGTTCATTTAGCTCTAACTTTGGAAAGCTAACTTCTTGCTTTCCTCATCCCATACACTATGCTCATCTTTAAAGAGAGCTAGTTAGTAGTTTAACTGTCTAAGTAAAGCCTTCATATTTTTGTGGCAACGGTCTACCAAACTTAGGATAAAAGCTAACTAAAACTGTACTAGTCTCTGAGACTAACTGCTCTGTAAAAATTATCTCAGGCTGTCATCTCATTAGAAAACTATCATGCTGTGGCTAAGGCTTTCTATAACTCTGTGGGATTTACTGTGACCCCTAGGTCTATTGCGACCTCTTAGAGCCTTGCTAGGGTCTATTGCAACCTACTATACTATGCTGGGATCTATTACGATTTGTCTCTGGGAGATGTCAAAGCCTAAGATTATTGCAGCTGACAGTAAAGTACATGCTCACCAAGTTCGGTAACTATCACCCATAATAAATGAGGCTAAACTCAGAAGTGCATCATACTCTTCGTGCAAAGTGGGTTCTGTGTCATCTGATTCTCTAGGATCTCATCATACTGACACTAAGGAGCATTTTAAATTTTTCACTCATTGCTCCTCATAGGATCCTTAGATTCCCACTTTAGCCCCTTTTTCTTAGGCTTTCTTTTCTTACTCTATTGACTTACTTACTTTACATATACTCGTTCTAGCCCTCCTCTCATATCCTATAGTTTCTAACTATGCCCACATTCTACTTTTAAGTGTTTTAGCACTAAGGCATCTCACACACTGAGTGTGGCTAACATCTATGGCAGGAGAGAGGCCATGCACTGGTCTTTACTCATTTCATTTACATATACTATAAGGGACTCAGGTTATACATACTAAACTCATGCTATCTGAATCTGAACATTCTCTACTAGGGATTCCTCTCTGTATGCTTTTCTTTTTTTTATCATTATGATATTACTAAAATCCCTTTCCTTCTTTTTTTTTGACTTATCTCGTTCTTTAACTAAGATACCTTTAGATTATTAGGACACTTTGGTGATTGATGTCATCATTTGCTATGCACTTAAGCCACATTACTACTAGGTTGGCCAGACCTAATATCATGTAGCCTCTGTTGTAAGCAAACCATGACATCAAACACTAATACACAGGCACCTCATGACTGAGCTTAAAGCCACTATCACTTGTATATTGCAAGTTTTCCAATAATCTAAAGTATTCTTCTCTTATTTTTCTCTATCTGCCCTATTCTAGTAGAGTGCTTGGGGAAAATAGGACTCTTGCTCTATTTCATCCTGAGATTTCTCTATCCCTGGCTATTTTTACTTCGGGTGCTATCATGCTAGAAGGATGTCTATGCCAAGGACAGATATGCTTTCTTAAGTACTCAAACACATTAACTGAATATTTATTCTCAATCTAATATGTCTTCAGCTTAAACACTGTCATATCTTTTCTTTCTACCTTTCTTATCATTTTACTTAGGTAAAAGGATGTTTTACTACTGGCTATTTTTGTTGCCAGTTCAGGTTTTTCTATGCTCAAGAGCACCTACATTTTCCTGAGGTTCCTCCACTTATTTACTCTCTGTAACATTAAGGAGGTCTATTTTTTGTTCACACTCTTACTCTGCTCTTAGCTAGACCATCCCTTGGTAAGAAGGATTTTATTTCATATAATCCTAGAAATTTCATTCTATAGCACTCTCGGCTTATACTCTTTCTTTACATAAAACTAGGCTCTCCTTCTTAGGTAGTCTCTAGCCCCCTCGAACTTCTCTGAAGGTGGTACTAAGGCACTAACTATCTGTCTCAGCTTATTTCTATGTTTGGATTAAAGTTGGGCTTTCTCTCTGTTCAGCCTCTTTAATTTCATCCTCAAGAGCACACAATATATTATTTCTAGGGTTTTGATAACCCAATCTAGGACACGTGCTCTCAATGTCCAGACTCTATCTTGCTGAAAACTTATGCTCTATTGGGTGCTTTAATCACTCACGTGCCTTGACCCTATATCATTCTCATATTAGGGAGCTCGTCTAACTAACAATCGAACCCCAATCTATTTACCTTTCTAGGCTTAGCTTACTCATCTAATCATGACTAAAGCAAAGGCATCTTTTCTGTAGCTAGTTTTTCAGCTCTTCTTCACTTTCTTTATTACTATTCTTTACGACTCAGGGAGTCCATCTAGGGGAATTTGCTAACCACTACTGGGTAGTTTCCCTGACTTAGAATGTTTCATCTTTCATTTCTCGATCTAGGAAAAACTTTCACTGAGCCTTTCATTTACATATCTCACCTGAAACGATGCTATTGTTCATCTCCTCCAGGCATTAGCTTATACTCAACTTAGGCTAGCCATCTCATCGGACCTATAGCTTACTAACTCTTCTCATTCTCTTCTGGGCCTCTGTCACTGGGCTACTCATACTTACCTCTAGGTGTTACCTATGAGGTATATCTTTCTAGACCGCTCACTATTGGTAGCCTTATCTTATGTTAATTTCAAGGCTACATTACATTCTATCATTCTAAGTCTCACAGGGTAGCACCCTAGGTTGGAGTCAATGCCTTAAAGGCAAGTCTCAACAACCTTATCATCCTTATATCTAACTTTTTCTATACTGAGCTCTTTTCTCAATCTCAACTACTAAGCCCACAAATTTCTTATTAACCTTTCGTGACTATTCATTAACCTTTTGTCTACTTATACTAGGGGTTCCCGGTATGTGTGGATCGACTGATCCCTTATCAGTTCATTCCTTAAGTTGGCCTGAATATGACCAACAAGGCATTCATACTTCCATTCATCGTAGCTAACTAGCCTCAAGTTCACCTTAGTTTTCCTGTCTGAGTATTGGCCGTGGTGAGGAACTTTCTGGATTATCTTGCTGCTATCTGGAATAATTGGCCACGGCTAACGGCCTCTTATTGGTTTATTTTTTTAGGGATTGAATTTTCATCTTTAGCTACCAACCCAAGCCTCATGGTCTTTATATCTAGCTCATCATCAAGCTAGAGGATTCTACCTCTTGCTTCGTTCATGCATGACTAGCTGTCACCTCTGAGCTATCAGGGCTCTAGGGTGTAGCTTGTAACTTAACCTCTGGCCTAAGAGAATTAGCCTTTTAGGCTCTAAAATTTATCTAGACATTTGGCTATTATGGCTAAGGGGTAATTCTTTTTCTCATCTCCCCTCTAAACTAGTCCTGTGCAGCTGCAATCTCATCTCATACCGCACTACACCTATTTGTCTCTGCATTACGCGAGACAGCTAGGAATGGCCTGAGTATGACTACCAAGGGAATTAGGCCTCACATACTCTCTGTAGCAAACCTTTTCACATCAACAAGATCATTTCTCATCGTTTATATCTAGGGCTTGCCACTTATCTCGGCGAGCTATCACATCATATCAAGCTCTAGTCGTCTGATCCCTCAACTTTGCTTAAGCTTAGCTCTGCTCAAACTACTCTAGAGGCCATTTGATAAATGCTAATTTTCATATGTTTTTATCCATATTTATTATTGATTTTAATGATTAATTTGAGCTTAATTGGATTTGTTATGCAATATTTGAATTTATGGTTAATTTTGAAAAATAATACAATTTTGAATTAATTAGGAGAATTTTTTGATTTAAATTTCTAATATTCTATTCTCCAAAATTCTTTGATGATTAAATATTTTCAATCCTTAAAACATTTATTAATCTTGTGCAGAATTTTTGGGCAATTAAATTGAGAAATTAAAGTGGATTAAAGGAAAAGATTGGAGCATAATTTTATTTCCATTAATTTCTAAATGGCATGTTTGTAATTAGTTAATTAGGTCTCTATTTTTTATTTGATGGCAGAAAAGTCACATGGAGGGCTGGAGGAAAAATCAAAAAAGGGAGCTGGAGGCAGATTGATTGGATTACATTCAGACTTCAAAGGAAAGAACATCGAAAGAGAAGTAGAGGGCTACTGCTTCTTTTATCTTCTGGACTACATCGAAAGACAGACGCTGCAGCTGCAGAGGGAGGCTTCTTTCATTTCGTTGGTGGCTGGATATCACGCAGAGGAGAAGGACGCTTCTTTCTGGCTGCTATTCCATTTATTCCTCACCTTCTCCTTCTCTGTACTAGATGCAGAAACACTGGAAGAATGTGCAGCAGCTGAAGGGAGGACGCTGGACTGGGTAGAGGGGTGAAACGCAGAAGAAGAAAATGCACTGGGAGGATGAATTGAATTGCTGCATTACCCTTTGACTTCTTGTCAACATTCTTGAGCAGAGGAGACGAGGGAGAGTAAGAGCTGCATGGGAGAAAAGGAAATAACATGAGAACAACGTGCAATAGAGGAAGAAGCTTCGAGCTTGCATGGGACATGAAAAACAAAGGAGGCAGCAACAGAAATGAAGCCACGTTCTGGTGCCTTGAGCAGATCACGTGGAAGATGATTATTATATTCAATGAGGCCCACCTTATATATATACACATGAAGGGGCTATGGGCATTTGGAATGAGAGGGTGGAGCACGTGGAATCATTAAAAGAAATCACGTGAGAAAGCCATCCATCGTATTGAAGCCCGTCATTAAGAATCAGGTTATTAAGAATTCGGCCATTCATTCATTCAGATACCACATTCACGCCGTATTCCATTGGCGGCAGTCCACCCTTCGTCCACCATGCCATATTCCATTCCACGCCATCTCCTCCATTCCCATTCCATCTCCACTCAAATGAAGATCTAATCCACCTTGAGGCTAGCTAGGAGGAAGATCCTTGGAGAAGCTTGAATCCATTGATTAGAAAAGGAATTTTGGCTAAGATTCATCTCTTTTTACACTTTTCCCTATCTTGTATTTTCTTGGTTAAGATTGTATTAGATTGGAGAATTGTGTTGTTTATAATTAGTGGCTGATTAGACATTAATTAGAAGATTGTTTTTGTTTGATTAATTGATTGAATCAAGTTCTGAATTTTTCATTATTTTCTAATTTCCCATGTGTGCCTCAAAGGTGTTCGATGAAATGCATGAATGAAATTATATGTTTGAATGTTAAACTTGAGAATTTCTTAGTGTTTAGTTGGTTAATTAAATATTTTTAGATGATGATTCAGAGGCTAATTAATCAGTTAATCAATCAAATTGGGTGTTCATTGATCTTAAAGACAAGAATTAACAATTTAATACGGGTTGAGGCTTCAATTCAACATTAGATTATTAATCTCTTGATTCTTGCATGGTAACTCAAGATACAATTACCATGAACACAATTAGGATTTCTTAGACCAGAAAAATCACAATTGGATTAGGATAAGGATAGTGGATACCAAGGGACGATTCCAAAGCTAGTCACAAGACCATCCTTCACCTATGATCCATACAATTAGGTAGTTAGTCATTTTAATTCAATTTTATTTTAAATAGTTTAAGTAAATCAAAACCCCCCTAATTTAGGAATTTTTAGAGTCTTTTAATATTTGAAAAACTCAATATTGAACTCCAATTCCAAGGGAGATGACCTAGGTTGTGCCACTAGCTACATATTTTACCAACCTAGTTTTATTTTGAGGGTTGCGCGACGAGCCTCTCACCATTCTTTCTTGGTGTCCACTAACTACTCTAAGACCATTTTACAACTTATTTATCATGAATAAAGCCACAAACTAATTTCACACACCCACAATGTCTCATACAAGGTTCTTTATAGCTATAAAATCCTTCACATAGCCCGAATGCCACATCCACAAGCCAAATCCAATCTGAGAGAGCCTGGAACTTTGCTTTGATACCAATAAATATAACACCATATATTTCTAGCTCATTTCATACTATATCTATACCTCACATCAAGCAATTCATACAAGAGGCAAAAAAATGGCATTGTATTAATGCATTTCTTAGTGTTATGTCACGTATAAAAATTTTATTCAGTGTCACGTGGACCTTATGAGCTCAAACATCATATCCCTATATTTAAATACATGAATACAACTTATTTGCATTATTAAAAATGGCCTACACCTCAAGAATCACAAAGAGAAGCATGAAATATTCATATCCATTTTCGGCCAAATTTGGCTCTTTTCTGACCAAATTTTGGAAAAACATAACTGATTCTAGAAATATTGAAATCATGTATTCTTGGTTATTATAGAAAGCTACAGATGTCTACTTCACACTAAAAGTATTTCCAGACCATAAGATCCATCACAAAGGACGTTTACCATCCAAAAAGGTCCAGGGGTCAACAACTCACTAGTGCTGTCATAGATTTCTGTAGCAAAATTCAACAATGTCCAATTAATTCCAAAAAAATCCAATCCATTCAAATGATGCCAATCAGGAAAGCTGCAGATGTTAGCTAGAGGAAAAAGATATTTTAAACCAGCTCAGGCACGCTAGATCCCAAAATTCAATAGAACAATAACTGAGATCGGTGAAGCTCCTGATACTAGATAGAATATTTAAAAATTCATATCTCTCTCTTTAGACCTTCAAATGAGGTTCTTCTAGTTGGCACAAGTCACTGTGAATGTCTAGTATCTTTGTATAAAATTATTAAAAATGGCCTACACCTCAAGAATCACAAAGGGAAGCATGAAATATTCATATCCATTTTCGGCCAAATTTGGCTCTTTTCTGACCAAATTTTGGAAAAACATAATTGATTCTAGAAATATTGAAATCATGTATTCTTGGTTATTATAGAAAGCTACGGATGTCTACTTCACACTAAAAGTATTTCCAGACCATAAGATCCATCACTAAGGACGTTTACCATCCAAAAAGGTCCAGAGGTCAACAACTTACTAGTTCTGTCATAGATTTCTGTGGCAAAATTCAAAAATGTCTAATTAATTCCAAAAAAATCCAATCCATTCAAATGATGCCAATCAGGAAAGCTGCAGATGTTAGCTAGAGGAAAAAAATATTTTTAAATAGCTCAGGCATGCTAGATCCCAAAATTTAATAAAACAGTAACTGAGGTCAGTGAAGCTCCTAATACTAGATAGAATATTTAAAAATTCATATCTCTCTCTTTAGACCTTCAAATGAGGTTCTTCTAGTTGGTACAAGTCACTATGAATGTCTAGTTTCTTTGTATAAAATTATTAAAAATGGCCTACACCTCAAGAATCACGAAGAGAAGCATGAAATATTCATATCCATTTTCGGCCAAGTTTGGCTCTTTTCTGACCAAATTTGGAAAAACATAACTGATTCTAGAAATATTGAAATCATGTATTCTTAGTTATTATAGAAAGCTACGGATGTCTACTTCACACTAAAAGTATTTCCAGACCATAAGATCCATCACAAAGGACGTTTAACATCCAAAAAGGTCCAGAGGTCAACAACTCACTAGTGCTGTCATAGATTTCTGTAGCAAAATTCAAAAATGTCCAATTAATTCCAAAAAAATCCAATCCATTCAAATGATGCCAATCAAGAAAGCTGCAGATGTTAGCTAGAGGAAAAAAATATTTTTAAACCAGCTCAGGCACGCTAGATCCCAAAATTCAATAGAACAGTAACTGAGGTCAATGAAGTTCCTGATACTAGATAGAATATTTAAAAATTCATATCTCTCTCTTTAGACCTTCAAATGAGGTTCTTCTAGTTGGCACAAGTCACTGTGAATGTCTAGTTTCTTTGTATAAAATCTCATGGCAATTGGACATCATTTAGGCCCTATGTGATAGATTTCATGTTCGGACCAAATGAATAGTGTAACAAACCAAAATTAGAAAATTTGCCAAATTTGAAAATTCATCAAATATTCTGTGGACCTCCAAAAATTATATTCTTTAACTTCCTAAAAAGCTCTCAAGAAGAACTCATTTGGCCAAAAACTAACATAGAGTTCCATTATGGTCAATTTTGGCTCCATATGAGGTTCCAAAGTAATCAAATGGCATTCCTTAGGGTTTGGCACCTTTTGGGCAAGTCTAAAAGCATGATTAAGACTTCTGTAAGTTGCCCAATTGGTCCCAAACTCCATGCATCTCATTTTGGCCATTTCATCAACACATGTGCATAATTCTATAAAACCATTCATAGAGCTAATTTGCCATCATATACTCAATTCACATTCTAGTGGCTACATAACATATTCTCTCATTCATACATGGCACAATATCATAATTACACATGTTCAAAAGGTCATAGACCATATACACCGTGGGTTTACATGCTTTGATACAAATATCGCTTTAAAGAACCAAAAACTACGCATTAGGTTGTCAAGCTCTCTTCTTCAAGGTGATTGGCTTCCATTACCTTGTCCACTTGATCCACCTAGTACATTAGATTATTGGAGAGGAGGGAATGAGATTCAAAGAATCTTAATAGCTCATCTCCCATTTAATCATACATAATGGATGCAAACAAGTCTCATAAATCCATGTATGGTCATGTTGATATGTGAAAATATTTAAGAGACATTTTCATCACTTGAGAAAGTCATACATAACATACAAAGGCTTGCCAAGCAAGTGGATTGACCTCACCTAATTTCTTGTCAATATTGGACTTGCCTCACCCATTCTTTAAGAGATTCTTAGACTCAACCATACTTATGGGAGCTCACTTTGCTTTTGGGAGACTCTTTACTTTGTCTCAACCAATCTTAAGGGTTCTTGGCTCATCCTCACCATAGCCAAGGGTTCTTGGCCTCACCACACTCAAGTAAACCCAAATACACTTCAAAACATCATATGAAATATAATATGTCATCATGAAATCATGGCAAATAAAATCATGCTAGCTTACTTTTTATAGCTTGAAAATACACATACACACATTCTAAGACAAGCTAAGCACACATCCATGCATGAAAGAAGGTGGAGAAAGCTATCTTGCACACAATCACACACTTTTTCTCTTGAAATTCCCTCCCTTGCTTTGGCCACACACCCACAAAAATGTGGGGAAGATTTCTCTTAGCCTAAACACAATTTATGGAAGCCAATTAGATTCATGAAACAATTTCTAAGGTCACACAACTTACTTAGACGCTAGGTTGTTTTATAAACCCTATTATGGTCTATAAATGCTCTTAATGAAGCAACACCTCTCAAATAAATTCTAGGCTCCATTTTTTCCTTTCATATATGATTCTTGACTCCTTTTAAGCCTCTTGGAGTCATCACACAATTAAAACAAAGAGCCTAACTATATGTTGCTTCTATAGGTCATAATATGAAACCTAAAGTTCTACAGACTAATAAAACTGTCTTTAGCAACTAATGTTCTATAGAGGTCCTTCCATAAAAATGTTTTAGTCATATATGAAATCATAATAACTCCTTAATAAACATTTTTTTAAGTGATCAACATAAAAAATCTATAAACATTTCTAAAATCATTCTTATTGATTCCATACACATATTATCAACTTAAAATTCAAGACAGCATGACTTTATTGAAAGTGTGTCCTTGGTTGGACATAAATACTCATATTTTCAGGAGTCCAAGAAAACATGATAAATTACAAAAAATAAAGATGCGAGGTGGAAAAACATGTAGTAAGAATATATGCAATGGGATGTCATTTACTTACAGTACAAGAGTTATATTGTGGAACTTCCTAGTTCTTCCTCAAACTAGACACCAAATGCAAGACTGACATCAAAATCTCCTAAATACCTATAATGCAATTACAATCACTAAATGTCATATTAATTCCTATTAAAAAGACTTACCTTAGGAGATCATAGTTGAAGGTAGTGGCAACAAACACCACACCTAAATACCAATTAGGAAAATTTAGCTACAATAACAACCTTCCCATTCTTAAACTTATGTACACTTATAATACAAGAGGAAAATTGGGATTTCTCAACCATTCTAAGTTGGAACCTTGACGATTGCGTCGTGCAATCTCAAATAAAACTAGGAAGCGAAATAAATTTTATAGTTAATGGTGCAATCCTAGGTCATCTCTCTTGGAATTTATGCCTTAATTTGTTTATGGAAGGGCTATTCTAAGTATTGCTACTTGAAACTTATTTTGGAGGTTGAAATACTAGAATTTAACTGAACTAAATTTAATTGACAAAAATCAAAAGAATTTAAAACTAAATGAGATGAACAATTAAGAGAATATGGTAGCTAGCTTTACATTGGACTCCCTAGAATTCAATTATCCATGCCCTTGATTTAGTTTACCAAATTTGGAATTAATTCTTTACTCTTTAGTGTATTCCCTATAAAGATTCTTGAATAACCATCCAAGGTCCAATTTATTAATTATACAAGGAATTTGCAACCACAAGAAACCTTGAATAACTAATTAATTGAATTAAGAACAAGAAAACACTTTAACCAAATTCAATTGATTAATAGAATCATATGTACAATTTACTTAAGATACTAATTGACCAATTAGATTAATTAATTTCTCAAACAATTAATTGCACACAAATTCTAGTTAATTAATCCAATAACCATTGCATCAATTAACCCAAGATCAAGAGGAATTTGAAAGTAAATTGCACAGCATTAATTCTGGAATTTTTATAAACATGTGATGATCATAATCAAAATTCCAAAATCAAATTTAATTCATAAAACAAATTAATCCAATAAATTTTCAGCAACTAAATTCCTAAATCAATCAACTAAACCTAGTCAAATTAATAAAAGATTTAATGCTGGAATTTAAAAGATATAGCAACGAATATTTATCCAATTTTGTGGGAAAAGATGGGGCTTAAATCTTCATCTGGGAGTTTCCAAAACTTCAGCTAGCCACCATGGGTGAATTAAGCTGCCATGGAGATGTTAATTGGAGAAGAGTTGATGGAATTTGCATTAGCCATGGATAAATCACAAAAGAATGCTCCCTGGATTATTCTCGCTGGCTCTCCTAGAAGTCTCGCCCTTTTCCACGTCTCTCTCCTATTCTGTTCTTGCTCTCTTCACATGTAGTTCGCTCCTCTGGAATGAATGAAGGAATATGTATATATAGGCGAGGATTTCCTTAATTATAGAGGCGTGAATGTGCTGGACTGTGAGAGGTGTGAATGAAGTATGAATCCCCCTTGGAGTGTGCTTCTGGATGATTTAAACATGCTCCTGTTCACGTGATTTTTTATTGACTCCATGTCAACTTTGCATGCTGAAATCATGTTTCTTTCTTCCCTTAGTTCCAGCGCTTTTGTTCCTCAGTGAATCACGTGCAGCCCGTTATTTTCTTCATGTTGGCTTCCAGCGTTAGCATCGTCCAGCTTCAGCGTCTTCAAAGCTTCAGCATCTTCAAACCAGTAGCTCAAGTTGGTTGCTTCATTAATCCATGCAATTCTGTAGCCAAATTCCAGCTTATTATTTCAATAAAATCTCACATGCTTAGCTTGTTGCTTCATGCTCTGTTTTCAGCTCCCGCATCGTGCATTGTAGCTTCATAATGCTTTTGGCTTGCTTCGTTGTTCAGCTCCTTTTCTTTGCTTGCAACTAGTTCTCCCATGCATCTGCCTCTATGTAAAACCTCTTCTTGAGCTTCTCTTAATTTACCATGTAAGCTTTCACGTACTGCTCAACTTCTTCTTTCAAACAGAGGCTATCTTGCTTTTTACGTAGAACTGCAACTCTTCGTGGCTTCTTTATTTGTTGTTTCTTCTTTAATCCAAAACCCACAGCTCTTTTCTTCATTCATTTTCTCCATCTTGCAGCGTTGTTCTTCTTTTCATTCTTCACGTTCAGCTCAACGTCTTCTTTTACGTCAAAACCAAGCTCCTTCTTCCTCACATGTTTGCTTTGTTCTTCATTCATTTTCTCCAGCTTGGTGCATGTGTTTTGCTTTGCTCTCAGCTCGTTTAGCTCGTGGCTTGCTTGCTTCGAGTTGCTTCTTATTTGCTTATTAATTCTACTCAACCCATAGCTCATTCATTCGATTTTTCCCCCAGCTCTTCACATGACTTCTTTCCTGCCTTGCTGCTGCATTTTTCTGCCCAAGAAAACCAAACCAATATAAAAATCTAATATATTATTAATAAAAATAGAATTATCATCCAAATCTTTTTCCTTAATTCATTTTAATTTTTCAATTCATTTGCCCAAAAGAAAGTTCTGCCCAAGATTAAAAAGTGTTTTAAAGATTGAAAATATTTAATCATCAAAGAGTTTTGGAGAATAAAATCTTAGTAATTTAAATCCAAAAATTTTCCTAATTAATTTGAAATTGTATTATTTTCCAAAATTTACCTCAAATTCAAATATTGCATAATAAATCCATTTAAGCTCAAATTAATCATTAAAAATAATAATAAATGTGGATAAAATATATGAGAATTAGCACTTATCAACTCCCCCACACTTATCTCTTTGCACTCCTAGGCACAAGAAGACTAAAGCTCCAAAAAAAATAATGGAAAAGGGAATTAAGGGAGAATGAGCTATGTAGGTCACTTAGCACAAGGAAGCTCAAAGATCACTTGCATCAATGCAGCAAATACCGTGGCAATACACTTAAAAAAAATGAAATGCAATGAAAGTCCCTCACTTGGATCAGTGTTTATCACTCTACTCTTTAGTGTTTAGGGTAAAGTGTTTACTTTCAAATTCTATCCTACCCAACCTTACTACCATAAGCTTGGCAATCATCTACATCTCCACCACCAAAATCAAATGCCAATGAATGAATTAGAAGGTCTTTATTATGGTTGTAATGCGGGCTAAGGTATGAAACAAGTGGAAAACAAAAAAAAATGAAGGAAATTCAAAAAGCAAATTTGGATGCCAAAAAAATCATCAAGAGCATTTAAAATAAGAATACGGATGGAATGCAAGTGTATCTGAAGGCCTTAATTATAACAAACCAAAAGATATGCACTAAAAGCACAACTTTTCTTTCCTTTTTCTTCTTTTCTCTTTTTTTTTTTCAAATGCTTTTCTTTTCCTCTCTTTTTTTTTCTAATGCTTTTTTTTTTTACAAGCAACAAACAATTGGCCTATAAATGATGTGGAAAATGCACCTCCATCCACCTTAACAAGATATAATGCTCTTAATAATTGAAAACATCCAGATCAAGGTAGGAAAAATATCCAATTGTTTGGTTTTTTTTTTATGGCTAAAAGGGAAAAAAGGGAAACATATATATGGCTCAAAAGGGAAAGAACAAATGGATTGTACACATGTAGGATAGCTTTTTGGCTCTAGCTAAAATAAAACAGCAATGAATGCCTTAATCATTTTCATGCATGGCAAATGAATAAATGTGGCCTTGAATAAGATTTAAGCCAACTTCTAGAGTAAAAGCAAGATAGGGGATACACACTAGAAATGAATAAATAATAGGTTCAAACATCTCACAGGGTAAATTGACCATTATCGAATTTCATTAAAACAAGCTAATTGCCACTTAACTTGCATTTTCAACACAAGATCAATTCCTTATCAAATCAAGATATATCAAAGCTATGATCCCCTTAATACTCGCAACTTCCACAAAAGCATAACTTTTTTTAAAAAAACTGAAAAATAACACAAAACTTCAAGAGACTAAAAGCCTAGAAACTAGAAAAATCCACTGACCAAAACGAAACAAAACAAAACAAAAAAATTTATTTGTATCCCCCCCACACTTAAACATTGCATTGTCCTCAATGCCAGCACACAATCCGATAAACAGATAGAGACAACACAATAGAAAAGGGGAAAGGGAAAGAGTACAACCGGGTATTAGGGTGGATTATGAAGCTGGAGCTCCTCCTTGTAATCGCTTGGAACTCCTTCATGAAAGTGTTTAAGCCGATGTCCATTAATTTTAAATTTAGCTCCTGTCTGCTCATTCTGAAGCTCAACTGCACCAAAAAGGAATACATCAGAAACTATATAAGGACCTTCCCATTTAGAACAAAGTTTACCTGGCATAAGCTTTAAGCGAGATTTATAAAGTAGAACTTTTTGGCCGACAGCAAACTCTTTCCTTGCAATCATCTTGTCATGGAATGCCTTTGTCTTTTCTTTGTAGATTCTTGCATTATCATAGGCTTCCAATCTGATTTCTTCAAGCTCTTGGAGTTGGAATTTCCTGTGAGATCCTGCTCCATTCAAATCCAAATGACATTTCTTTACAGCCCAGTAAGCTTTGTGTTCCACTTCTACCAGTAAGTGACATGCTTTTCCAAATACCAGCCGATAAGGTGACATGCCAATAGGAGTCTTGTAGGCAGTCCTATAGGCCCAAAGTGCATCATCGAGCCTCTTGCTCCAATCTTTCCTATTTGGCTGCACTGTTTTTTCCAAAATTTGCTTCACCTCACGGTTAGAAATTTCTGCTTGGCCATTTGTTTGAGGGTGGTATGGAGTAGCTACTTTATGCACAACACCATACTTGCTAAGTAAGCTATACATACTTCGGTTGCAAAAATGAGTGCCCTGGTCACTGATTATAGCTCTGGGGATACCAAACCTGCAGAAAATGTGAGAGCGAACAAACTCTACAACCACAGCAGAATCATCAGTCCTAGTGGGTTTTGCTTCCACCCACTTCAAAACATAATCCACAGCCAATAAGATGTATGAAAATCCAAAAGAAGTTGGAAAAGGTCCCATAAAATCAATGCCCCACACATCAAAGACTTCACAAAACAAAATAGGATGCTGTGGCATTTCATTTCTCCTAGATATGCTACCTGTTTGTTGACACCTGGTACAACTTTTACAAAAAGCAAAGGCATCACGAAACAAAGTAGGCCAATACAATCCACTATCTAGAACCTTCCTAGTTGTACGTTTTGGACTAAAATGACCTCCACATGCAAGTGTGTGACAAAAATTCAAAATAGAATCAAATTCTACATCAGGTACACAACGTCTAATCACTTGGTCACTGCATAATCTCCACAAATATGGATCGTCCCAAATATAATACCTAGCTTCACTCCTAAACTTATTCAACTTATGTTTATTCAAATCAACAGGCAGTTCAAAAGCAGCTAGATAATTCACTAAATCTGCATACCATGGGTAGGAACTATGCGCAACACACAAATGCTCATCAGGGAAATCATCATCAATGGGTAAGGAATTTACCTTTGGAGCCTCAATTATGCTCAAGTGATCTGCCACTAAGTTTTCAGCTCCACTTTTATCCCGGATGTCAATATCAAATTCTTGAAGTAGAAGCATCCATCTGATCAATCTTGGCTTTGCATCAGGCTTCTTCAGCAAGTACTTCAAAGCTGCATGATCAGTAAAAACAATGACTTTAGTATCAAGCAAATAAGATCTAAATTTATCCAAAGTAAAAACAATAGCAAGAAGCTCCTTTTCTGTGGTTGTATAATTTGCTTGTGCCCCATCCAGAGTCTTGGATGCATAAGCAATCACATGGGACCTTTTATTCACTCTCTGGCTCAATACTGCACCTACAGCAAAATTGGATGCGTCACATAAAAGTTTGAATGGAAGGTTCCAATCGGGGGGTTGAATAATGGGTGGGGAAGTCAAGCATTTCTTAAGATCATCAAAAGCTGTTTTGCATGCATCATTAAAATGGAAATCAACATCCTTTTGTAACAGCTTAGACAATGGCAAAACAATTTTACTAAAATTCTGAATGAATCTTCTATAGAAACCTGCATGACCTAGAAAAGATCGAACCTCCCAAATACATGTCGGGTATGGTAGAGAAGTAATAACATCTATCTTAGCTTTATCAACCTCTATGCCCTGCTCAGATATAATATGACCTAATACTATGCCTTTTCGAACCATAAAATGACACTTTTCAAAATTAAGTACAAGGTTCTTCTCTATGCATCTAACTAGGACTCTATCCAAACTACACAAGCAATCATCAAAAGAGTTCCCATAAACAGTGAAGTCATCCATAAAAATTTCTATACAGTGTTCCAGGAGATCACTAAAAATAGAAACCATGCACCGCTGGAAAGTTCCAGGGGCATTGCAAAGACCAAAAGGCATACGTCTATAGGCATATGTTCCAAATGGGCATGTGAATGTCGTCTTCTCTTGATCCTCCGAGGCTATGCATATCTGGAAATACCCTGAAAATCCATCCAGAAAACAGTAGTGAGATTTTCCAGCTAAACGCTCAAGCATCTAATCAATAAAAGGGAAGGGGTAATGATCTTTTTTAGTGACTAAATTAAGCCTTCTATAGTCAATGCAAACCCTCCAACTGTTTTGTACACGGGTGGGCACCAATTCATTATGCTCATTCCGGACAACTGTGACCCCTGATTTCTTTGGAACCACCTGCACAGGACTAACCCACTGACTGTCAGAAATAGGATATATAATACCAGCGGATAAAAGTTTAGAAACTTCTTTTTTAACCACATCCAAAATAAGTGGGTTTAGTCGCCTTTGAGGTTGTCATACTGGCTTTGCCCCATCTTCCAACAGAATTCTGTGCATGCATGTATCAGGGCTAATGCCAGGTATGTCAGCTAAGGTCCACCCTATTGCTTGTCTTCTCCTTTTTAAGACCGCTAGAAGCTTCTCTTCCTCCTCTGGAGTGATGTCATTAGCTACTATCACTAGAAGCTTCTCATCTTTCTCTAAATAGGCATACTTGAGATTGTTTGGTAGTGGTTTGAGCTCTAAGGTGGGAGTTTGTTCAACTGACGGTATGAGTTGTTTAATTTCAATCTCTTCCATGCTGAATACCAGTTCAAACAATTCATAGACAAAAGAAACAACTTTCCCGGCTTTGGGAATATTAGTAGTATGGGAAGAGTCAAAAGAATTAACAGTTAAGTGAATATTAGCATCACGATTCCCTAAGTTATCCATATCATCATGTAAAGAATCATTAGTACCAGAAAGATTAACAAGACTAGTGAAATCGACAGAGGTTCTAAATGAAATAGAATCATTTTGATAAGCGATAAATTCCTTAGAGTTAATATCATCATGTAAGCTCAAGAATTCATCGATTTCTCTACATATAGTACAAGACTAAGAGTTATCATAATTATGTCTCCGAGAATCATCAAGATCAGCAATATCACAGGAGTCAGTCAACAAACTATCCCTGAAATCAGCACTAGTATCGTCAATTAGCATATCAATCTAGCTGATACTACAAACAGAGTTGTCATCACAGGGATGTTTCATGGCATCAAATATATTAAATTGTATCACATTGCCAGCAAACTCCAATTGGAGAGTACCCTCATGCACATTTATAATTGTCTTTGCAGTTTTTAAGAAGGGTTTTCCTAAAATGAGTGGGGCATGTCCACTAGATCTATATCTATCATCCTCCATATTAAGGACATAAAAATCAGCTGGAAAAATCAAGTCTTTTACCTTAACCAAAACATCCTCTAATACTCCTGAAGGATAGGCAATGCTCCTATTTGCTAACTGCACAACCACTCCTGTAGGCTTCAGCTCTCCCATCTGCAAAGATGAATAAACAGATTTAGGCATAACATTTATAGCAGCACCAAGATCAATCAAAGCATCAGAAAATTCAAAATTCCCAATAGTGCATGGGATTGTAAAAGTTCTCGGATCTTGACACTTAGTGGGCATTGCTGGCTGTATAAGTGCTGAAACATTCTTGCCAAAATTGACTTTTTCATTCCCTCTTAGACACCTCTTGTTTGTACATATTTTTTTAAGAAACTTGGCGTATTTAGGAATAGTCTTGATTGCCTCCAACAATGGTATGTTAACCTCAACTTTCTTGAACGTCTCAAGAATTTCTTTTTCCATTTCTGCTTCAGTTTGCTTCTTTCCCAAGGTAGGTCTATGTGGGAAAGGTAAGGTCTTCTTTGGCTCCTCTTCTTTGTTAGGCTTATTTGGTGCGATGTGTGTTTTTGATGACGCCGGCTTATCCATGGTAATGATATTTGAGGATCCCTGAACCTCTCTTCCACTCCCAAGAGTGATAGCACTAACATTGCTACTATTCCTTGGATTGACAATTGTCTGAGAAGGCAACTGGCCCGACCCTTGGCTTTTTATTTCACTGAGAGAAGTGGCAAATTGGCCTAACTGAGTATCAACCCTCCTTTCTAAATTTTGCACTACTTGTGTAAGTTTTGCATTACTCTCCATAAGATGTTTCATCAAATCCCCCACATTATCCCCTTTCTTTGGTTCCTCCTGTATAGGAACTGATGGCCTAATAGGTTGGGAAGACTGTACACTGGGTCCTGCAATATTATATCTATTTTGCTGTTACCCTCCCCCATATCTCAGGTTGGGATGATCCCTCCATCCTGGATTGTATGTATTAGAATAAGGATCATATTTTTGCTACCCTTGTTGCATTGGCCTAACTGGATATATCCCAGCACAAGCCTCTACTCTGTCCTCTAACATAAGGCATTGATCAGTAGCATGTGTGGCCAAACAGCATATATCACACAGGGGTCCCACCAAGGTAGTAGAAGTAGATGTCTGCCTAGGTGCATAGCACTGTGGATAAGAATGTGTCTGAGTAGAGGATGACTGTGGCTGTTGCCGATCTAAAGCAAGCCGTTGGAGCACAGAAGACATTATATCAATCTTACTCTCAAGTCTCTGACCATAGTCTGGAGCATGCAATTCACTGACTCCTCTTACTATTTGCATTGATCTGGATCCAAACTGCTGAGCATTTTGAGCCATCTTATCAATCAACTTCCAGGCCCTTGTAGGTGTCAGATAACCTAAGGCTCCGCCAGAGGCAGCATCAATCATGTTTCTGTCCATGTTCAACAGCCCCTCATAGAAGTATTGAATAAGTAACTGATCAGAGATTTGATGGTGAGGACAACTGGCCAGCAACCTCTTAAATCTTTCCCAATACTCATATAAAGTTTCTCCACTATTCTATCTGATTCCACATATTTCCTTCCTTATTGATGCAGTGCGAGACGCAGGAAAGAATTTCTCCAAAAATAGCCTCTTCAGTTGGTCCCAAGAAGTAATGGCACCAGCAGGTAAATAGTACAACCAATCTTTAGCTAAACCATCCAGGGAAAAAGGGAACGCTCTGAGTTTAATTTGTTCCTCTGAGACTCCCTGTGGCTTCATTGTAGAGCAAACAACGTGAAATTCCTTCAGATGTTTGTGAGGGTCGTCTCCTGCAAGTCTATGAAATTTAGGAAGTAAGTGAATCAAACCAGATTTAAGCTCAAAATTTGCATCTAATTCTGGATATTGTATACAGAGATTTTGATAATGCACGTTAGGAGCTGTCAATTCTCTAATAGTTTTGATATGTATGTTATCATTTATATTGGCATTCGCATTCAAATTAGCCTGAACATGCATATTCATGTTAGCATTCATATGATCTTGTTTAGCCATATTATCACCAACAAATTGAAGTACACAATCAACTCCTTGCACAAAACTACGAATTCCTACTGTTTCTTTGTTCTTCTTATTCCTTGTCTTCTAAAGGTTTTTTCGATTTCCGGATCCAAATCAATTAATTTTTCACCAAAGCTCCTTGTCATAAACCAATTAGACTAGCAAAAACTAAGAAGGAACACAAGAAATTAACAAATAAAAATTAAAACAATAAATCTAGAAAAATTAGAAAAATCCTAGAAAAATCGAGAAAATACTAAAAAATTAGAAAAAGTGCTTAAAACGTTGGAATTTAGCCAAAAAATGGTGTACCAAATAGCTATGCTATTATTTTTTGCTTAAAATACCCAAAAACCTTGGAAAACAAAGTTTGAGAATTTTCTGGATATTTCAAACAAAAATTCCAGCAAGCAGCAAAATCAGATTAAGCAACCAAATGATCCAATTCCAAATTCGAAACAAAGGAAAATAGGACAAATTTGACGATTATGTCGTGCAATCTCAAATAAAACTAGGAAGCGAAATAAATTTTATAGTTAATGGTGCAATCCTAGATCATCTCCCTTAGAGTTTATGCCTTAATTTGTTTATGGAATGGCTATTCTAGGTATTGCTACTTGAAACTTATTTTGGGGGTTGAAATACTAGAATTTAACTAAACTAAATTTAATTGACAAAAATCAAAAGAATTTAAAACTAAATGAGATGAACAATTAAGAGAATATGGTAGCTAGCTTTACATTGGACTCCCTAGAATTCAATTATCCTTGCCCTTGATTTAGTTTACCAAATTTGGAATTAATTCTTTGCTCTTTAGTGTATTCCCTATAAAGATTCTTGAATAACTATCCAAGGTTCAATTTATTAATTATACAAGGAATTTGCAACCACAAGAAACCTTGAATAACTAATTAATTGAATTAAGAACAAGAAAACACTTTAACCAAATTCAATTGATTAATAGAATCATATGTACAATTTACTTAAGATACTAATTGACCAATTAGATTAATTAATTCCTCAAACAATTAATTGCACACAAATTCTAGTTAATTAATCCAATAACCATTACATCAATTAACCCAACATCAAGAGGAATTTGAAATTAAATTGCACAGCATTAATTCTGGAATTTTTATAAACATGTGATGATCATAATCAAAATTCCAAAATCAAATTCAATTCATAAAACAAATTAATCCAATAAATTTTCAGCAACTAAATTCCTAAATCAATCAACTAAACCTAGTCAAATTAATAAAAGATTTAATGCTGGAATTTAAAAGATATAGTAAGGAATATTTATCCAATTTTGTGGGAAAAGATGGGGCTCAAATCTTCATCTGGGAGTTTCCAAAACTTCAGCTAGCCACAAAACTGCCATGGAGATGTTAATTGGAGAAGAGTTGATGGAATTTGCATTAGCCATGGATAAATCACAAAAGAATGCTCCCTAGACTATTCTCGCTGGCTCTCCTAGAAGTCTCGCCCTTTTCCACGTCTCTCTCCTATTCTGTTCTTGCTCTCTTCACGTGTAGTTCGCTCCTCTAGAATGAGTGAAGGAATATGTATATATAGGTGAGGATTTCCTTAATTATAGAGGCGTGAATGTGCTGGACTGTGAGAGGCGTGAATGAAGTATGAATCCCCCTTGGAATGTGCTTCTGGACGATTTAAACATGCTCCTATTCACGTGATTTTTTATTGACTCCACGTCAACTTTGCATGCTGAAATCACGTTTCTTTCTTCCCTTAGTTCCAGCGCTTTTGTTCCTCAGTGAATCACGTGCAGCTCGTTATTTTCTTCATGTTGGCTTCCAGCGTTAGCATCGTCTAGCTTCAGTGTCTTCAAAGCTTCAGCATCTTCAAACCAGTAGCTCGAGTTGGTTGCGTCATTAATCCACGCAATTCTGTAGCCAAATTCCAGATTATTATTTCAATAAAATCTCACATGCTTAGCTTGTTGCTTCATGCTCTGTTTTCAGCTCCTGCATCGTGCACTGTAGTTTCATAATGCTTTTGGCTTGCTTCGTTGTTCAGCTCCTTTTCTTTGCTTGCAACTAGTTCTCCCATACATCTACTTCTACGTAAAACCTCTTCTCGAGCTTCTCTTAATTTACCATGCAAGCTTTCACGTACTGCTTAGCTTTTTCTTTCAAACAAAGGCTGTCTTGCTTTTTACGTAGAACTGCAACTCTTCGTGGCTTCTTTATTTGCTGTTTCTTCTTTAATCCAGAACCCACAGCTCTTTTCTTCATTCATTTTCTCCAGCTTGCAGCGTTGTTCTTCTTTTCATTCTTCACGTTCAGCTCAACGTCTTCTTTTACGTCAAAACCAAGCTCCTTCTTCCTCACATGTTTGCTCTGTTCTTCATTCGTTTTCTCCAGCTTGGTGCATGTGTTTTGCTTTGCTCTCAACTCGTTTAGCTCGTGGCTTGCTTGCTTTGAGTTGCTTCTTATTTGCTTATTAATTCTACTCAACCCATAGCTCATTCATTTGATTTTTCCCCCAGCTCTTCACGTGACTTCTTTCCTACCTTGCTGTTGCGTTTTTTTGCCCAAGAAAACCAAACCAATATAAAAATCTAATATATTATTAATAAAAACAGAATTATCATCCAAATCTTTTTCCTTAATTCATTTTAATTTTTCAATTCATTTGCCCAAAAGAAAGTTCTGCCTAAGATTAAAAAGTGTTTTAAAGATTGAAAATATGTAATCATTAAAGAGTTTTGGAGAATAAAATCTTAATAATTTAAATCCAAAAATTTTCCTAATTAATTCGAAATTGTATTATTTTCCAAAACTTACCTCAAATTCAAATATTGCATAATAAATCCATTTAAGCTCAAATTAATCATTAAAAATAATAATAAATGTGGATAAAATATATGAGAATTAGCACTTAATAAACCTACATTAATTGAAGGAGAAAAGTTTTAAATAATCACAACACCTAAGCCTTGCAACTTCCCCCAAGTTATCACCACCAAGGGAGCTCTAAGACAAGACCTAGGGCTACAACAAAGATTAAAAATAATGACCATGGAAAGGCAACGAAATCAGTTGCTTCCCATAGCTAAAAATATTATTGCCATGAAAGTAATGAAGACATGGCAAAGGGTTGCTAGAAAGGAATTCAAAGTATGAAGGGTTGTAACACCAAATTAAAGAAGTTGAAATAGAATGGAATGGCTCATAAACTTAAGAAACAAAATACAAGGGTTACAAGGCAAGAAAATGTCCTATTAGCACATTTTAGCTAAGGAAGAAACTACTAATTGAACAAAGCTGAAGCTAGGTAAACCAAACGAAAGTAAGCTTCGATCCAACTTTAATCATTGAACTAGAAAGGTTGAATTAAGACTTTAAGAATGAAGGTAGCAGAAATTGAAGCTAAAGGAGAGCTTTCATGCTTGCGAGAAGAGTAGCTATAGAACGAAGCATAGGCTACAACCTCAAAGGTGAATGAAAATGAATTAAAATGTGAAGGGAACTTACCAACTTTAAGAGAATAGGAATTCTGAAATTTCAAAACAAAGAGAGCTCTCTAATGTGCTATATTTTTTTACTAGGACAAAAGCAAGGCACCATGAAACCTCCATATTAAGGAAAAGCTTGAAAGCCAAAATACTAGAAAGAGGAGAAAGACAACTAAACCAATGATGTAGAGAAAATTACATCTAGGAGCCTTAAGTTTGCAAAAATTATTTTTGAAAGGACTCGATTGTAACACGATTGATCATTATAAATTTTAAAAACCCAAGGTCCTTGGTTATAATTTTCCTAAAAAATAAAAACCCTAGAAGCTTTAAGACACCCTAGCATGGAGAATCATGTGATTATAAACAAACAAAATCTAAGGAACCAATTAGCAAATATGTAAAAATGTAAGTGTTGGAAAATAATTTAAAAGTCGTGGCTTAGTCCCTAAGGAGAAGCTTTAGCTAAAGTTTAGAAAAGATAGAGAAAAAGAAGGGGGGAATGGCAAAACTAGCTCTAGGTAAGCTAGATCATCAGTCTTCTAGTTTGCAATCCAATTGTGACAACCACTTAAGCTATGATAAAGCTTAATATTAGCTTTCCCTCTTTTAATTTTATCCTATGCCTAAATGATTTTTTTTAAATTAGCATATTATTTTTTATCCTTATTATTTGAATCCTCTATTTTAATGGGCATTACAACTTATTTAATTTGATTTAACTAAATATTCAAATCAATTTCCTTCAAATATTAATTGATTTACTCAAATGTTCATTACATCCCTATTATAAATCTTACATTATTACACTAGTGGTCCTCAATCCTTATAGGTCAACAAATCTATGTAATGTAGTCTACAAGCTAATTTCCAAGATATTGTGCAATAGGCTAAAAACCATATTAAATGATTTAATTGCTCCTATCATCAAGGGGTGGCACATTTTAGACAACACCACTTTTGTTTCTATGTTGATGCATAAGATTCAATCTTTGAAAAAGATCAAAACAACGAACTTTTAAAAGGTATATCTTGGAATTTCCTTAAAGATGTGTGAATGAAAAATAATTTCCCTTTCATATGGATTCAAATTATCTTGCAACATGTATCTACTATGAATTGTCAAGTGGCCCTTAAATGATGGTACTTCTAGTTCATTAAAACCAAATCAAGGCAATCTAATTTCCCTCTATCTTTTCATTATTTGCTCCAATTTTCTCTCTCGTATGATCACAAAGGCAGATGATGATGGAGATTGAAAAGATATTTTTAGAAGTAGAAACTCATTGCCAATGTCCCATTTAATGTATGTCAATGACACTTGGTCACCATCACATAAAGATAGAATAAATTTTATCCTTAGCAGTGGCATTAAAACCTTAATATAGCAAGCACACTATTCATTCAAATAATATAAATAGATATTGAGTCCAAGTATTGAATCCCATAGGGAGCTAAGGAATGAAGCAAAGTTTTATTAGTTTATATGGAAGAAAAATGAATATGAGTGAAGCCTAAATATTTACAATATCCTAAACTACAACTAGTATCCTAATTACTTAGTTACTAGTGTCCAAAAATTATTCAAAAGGATTAGTAAAAGAAAATAAATAAAAAGACTCAAGATCTTGACAAATATAAGACCCTAAAGGTTGGACCAAGTTGTTGTAACATATATGGAAATTATGCCCTTGCTAATTATTGGTGGCTAGTTATTATGTGCTAACAAAGTTTCTAAAGTGGTTGAACATGCCTCGCAATTATCTACATATCTTAAAAATATCCCTTAGGAAGTGCCTCGCAATTACCTAAGTTTAATTTATTAGTAAGCTTTTTTGAGATTAGTGAACTTACGAAATTATTAAATGCTTGGACATGCCTAGTGATTACCTTACACGTAGTTTCCATTACTATACTCCATCAAAAAACGTTGTAGGTATTCTCCTGAGAATGGTATAATTGACTTTTTATAGTGTCCAAGTGTAATAATATGCCTCACAATCATATTATGTTTAATCTCGATCTTATTGTTGTTATCTTATCCTAAATTACTTCTGCAACCTAGTTATGTGCCTTGCAAATAACCTAAATCACATATAATAAAAAAATTTAATAACGCAAATAAAAAGGCATGAAGAACATCAACTATATGGCACCACAACTAAATAAATATCAATAAATCCTCACAAATCTTTTGTTATGAAAACAACAATCCATCTAAACAACAAGAATCCTAAATTAAATCAACAAATCAATAAAGACAAATGCAAAATAAATTGGACATTTGGACAAAGAAGTTGAGAGAAGATTAAATTGAAGAAAAGTCAAAGATATGCACTTTTACACCTCTTTGATCAATGAAATTCATCTTAGAACTTTCAAATATAACCTTGGATGTCACACCTGAAGAAAAACAAGTAGTTTTTTATAATGAAAACCAATTGAAATGGAATCACTACTAAAATTTTAGTTATAAAAGGTAAAACTTTAGAAAAACTATTTTGAAGAAGGAAAAAAAAAGATGGTCTACAAACCAAAGATAGATTCGAGAGTCAGTTATATGTGAAGAAAGTATTAGGTATCTCACAACACATATTCTAAAAAATGATTACCCTAAGTTAATCGTATAAAATTAATATAGCCTTAATATTATTTTAATTAGCCTTATTAATTACATGTGAATAAAATAATAAAATAAAATAAGAAAATAAAATAAAATAAAATATATTTATAAGGACAAACTTGACTTAAAATAAAAACTTAAGGCTTACATAGCTTATAATAGGAATTAAAGTCCATAGAGATCAAATGGAGAAAAATCTATATGAGTTAGTTACTGATTTTTTATTTTTTGATGAAAAAAGAAAGAAAATAAGAATTAATTTATCTTTGCAAACAAAAAGAATTTAAAGTTAGTAGATATATTTTAATTTACAAAAGTCAAATTAATCTTACTTCTTTACTCTCTTTTCATTTTCTCTTTGTTTTTTTCTTTTGGATTTTGGAAATAAGATTTTTATTTTGGAAAAAAGTATTATGGGATTCTAAAATAAGGATTTTTGGATTTTTTAAAAGTAATTTTTAATTTTGCAATTTTATCAAAAAAATTTAAGGAAAATTCTTATAGAAGTGAAAATTTATTTGATTTTACAAAAACTAATCCTTTAACTTTTGCAAACTCCTAATAAAAAAGGGATTTATTTTTTTAAAACTAAAAACTTTTAAAAACTCTAAAACTAACTTATAAACTTTTGAAAAAATTATTTAAGTCTTTAAAAATTAACTCCCTTTTTTATTTTTTTAAAACTTATTTTTTATTTATCTTTTGATATTTTGGACGAATAACTCTTAAGAAAAAGCTAACTTTTGAACTTTGAAATATTTTTTCTTATTTTCTCTATTTTTATGATAAGTGTTTTTTTTTTTGTTTCCAAAGAGAAAGCGATTTAACTAGTATTTAAAAATAAATAATTTTTTTAAAAATATTTTCCTAAAGATTGAAAATTATATAATTTGGCAAAACAAGGTCATTAGAGCCCAATTTTTATTAGATAAAACTATTAAGCATGACCTAATGGAAGTTAGGTAAAACCTAAAAAGAAAAAAGGTTCTCACATGACTCTATCGGTTGGCACCATATGCGCTTGAAAAAACAATAAATTCTACACAATAACTCTAAAATAAAATTAAAAATAGAATACAATAAAATAAAATAGGATAAAAATTACAATGTGCTTGTGTTTAATTAAATGTTACACATTTTCAAATACACATCACAATATCTCATAAATGAATTAGGTAGAAATTAAGACGCAATGATGCTTTCTCTTTGGTCTTCCCTTTAGTCTTTGCTTAGCTTTTAGTAAACCTCCTTAATTCTTCACCTCTTCCCAAATGGAGCTTAGATGCAAAAGAACAAGATCAAAAGAATTAGGGTCTGTTTAAAATTATTTTTTTTTTAATGTTTTCAAAACATATGTTTTCAAGAACAAGTTTTGAGAACAAAAAAATTAAAAAATCTGTTTGAATCATTATTTTAAAAAATAATTATTTTTTATTTTTTACTTGATTCTGTAGAATAAAAATTACAGAACACTTAAAAAGTGTTCTGAGTTTTTTGTGTTTGAAAACAAAATTTTATTTTTTTGTTTTACAAAACACTTCATTAAAAACACATTATCAAACAAATTTTTTTGTTTTTTTGTTCTTGAAAACAAAAAAACTGTTTTGCAGAATCAAATCAAACAGGGCCTTAGTATCAGTTATAAAATATGTTCTTACAAAAAAATATTTTCAAGTGGGATTCAATCATGTCCAAATTCACAATAAGTAAAACAATAGGCATTAGATACCAAACCCAATTCGTACCCTGAATCAATAAGATGCCAGCATTGCCTATGCAAAGTTTAATCCAATTTCATACTCAACCCTATCAAATTCAGATTTAAATTTATGAGAGCAGCCAATATATCAAAATATTTGGTTCACTTTTTTCAGTTTAACAATGAAAAGGAGAAAAAAAATAAAAATAAAAAAGAAGGCAATTCAAGCTCCTAATCAATTCCATAACATTATCAGTTTTACTTACTATCATACAAACCTAAAATGAAACAAAATTAAGGCATACTCAAATCCAATCAAAACAGCGACATTCTTTACTTTTTCCTTTACAAGAATAAAGTGCATGTACCACTAAAAGTAAACATTTCTTGTTTTACTTCAGTCTCTCAAATGGCATTCATCGCACAAAGTATCCAGAAAATCTCATGTTACGGGCCACAAGCTCCCTTTTCTCATGCCATTACTAAATGAAGGTAACTACATCTTGGGCAAAGTTGATAATCAAAAGCACTATTTTTAAGGAACAACGTGCTGACAGGGAGACAAACATAAGTATAACATGGTTCATATGACTCACCCCAATGGTGAACTTGAAATATAAGCACAGGGCAACCAACGGGGAATAGTAATACACTTATGATTCCCATCAGACGCAACTTTAATATTCCGATCCAAAGCACTGTCAACACATTACGCAAACCCAATCAGAATAATGACAAAACGCAGCATCAAAACTACAATCAGCAAACATGACTGAACCCAAATAACACATCCTAAAGTTGGGTCCAGTGCTTGTACTTCCTAAATAACGCTAAATAAATCCATGAGTATTCCCATGTCACCACTTTCATTAGTGGAAAATGGAAGGATCTTAAGGGACACAAAGAAACAAAGCAATTTGACGTCTAAAATACAGCATTCAATGTATCCAATTAAAGTTAAACCCAGGTGGTTAGCCCGCTTCCTCACATTATTTTTAATTAAGAAAAAAAGAAGAGAGAGAGAATTCTTGGGCAAAACAGAGGAGCAGAGGAAGCAGAGCTAAATAACCACAATCCTTATTCATGCATCAATATACCACTTTAAGGCTATCATACTCACCACAGCTCAGCAGATCAATTACTCAGGAGGCAAGGTAAAAATAACAATACAGAACACATTGAGTACACGGTTCTCAAGCCTCCCTCTTATTTAATTTTACCCTTCCTTAGCAACATGAACAATCAACTCAACAATTTCGACCTTACCACCCCCAAATATCCTCAACAGATAGCAAATCAAAACAAGGATGTTGGCAATGCATAGCCAAAGCCACGTTAAGCACAACCAACTCAGATTACACAAATTCATGAGACAACACTTGAGATTAGCAAAAAATACATGGTGATCATATTTGAAGCCGATTTCAGCTTAACCAATTGCCAATTCAAGGGTCCAAGTATTTGATAATCAACCAAATTCGGATATCTATTTTCAGGAGCAACATCAATCGAATATCAGGCCAAAATATAATGTCACAGAATAACTTAAGATAAAGAAAAGGTCCACGTCCCATGTTCTTGTATCAAATGATTATAACTGAAGCAAGATAAAGAAAATTTCAACCCAAATTGGCAATCAGTACAGGCACTCACTCAAACATCAAATTTATTCTAAACCCCCACACACAGCATCAAATGAAAAAAAAAAAAAAAAAGAGGGTAAATGGTCGAAAATTAACTCAGGATCCATCACACAAATCTAAACGCATTGAGCCAAGACTACCAAAATTTCATTTGAATCTTCCTTCACAAAATGAAATTGTGTAACAAAGGCATGATAACAGAATATCCAGAAGGATTGGGAATTCAGAGAAAAACGAGAAACATTACCTTGAGGAAATTCCAACTGCTCAGTTCATTAAGTCGCTACCAAAACTCCCAACTATCAGTCCGAATCAGCTTCTCCCTGCCTCTCTACAGCGTCCCTCGGCTCTCCTCTCAATTTCTGGTCTCTCACGGTCAATTTCTACGTTTTTCTTTTTCCAATTTCGGTTGCTTCGTCCTTTTGTAGCTACAGAGAACGCATGCCAACGGATTTGTTGGGATTTGGTTGAGAGGTACCGGTCCTTGAGGGGACATTCCGTGCAATCAGCCAGCTCTTGTCGTCTTCCCCTCCATGCGCTGGTCCTTCCTTCATCCTCCACTGCCTCTGCAAAGTTGGATGTCTTCTGCTCTGTCCGTTGTCGCTCAGCGTTTTCTGCCCTGCTCTTTTCGTCGGATGCGGAAAGGAAACAAGACACCGGAGAAATTTTGCGTATTGATTCTTCTTCTTCTTTTTTCCATTGTTTTTTATCACAAAATGGACATAAAATGGCATTCGGCCTTCACCAGTAGTAAGCTTAAACTCTCAAAAGACTCAAACTAACGTCACCTAATTTTAAAACAAAAGCCTAAGTCTTGTCCAAACAAGCCCAAAACAAAATTTCTCTTAAATGGGTTAAAGAAAATAAGATAAACATAAATAAGAGTTTTATATTTTCCTTAATTTCCCCTTCTTCCTTTTTAACTTTAACTTGGCTCAAAGATCGGGTGAGATCTTGTCCTTTTGGGTTAATTAATTCATTAAGACTTCCCTTTTTTGGGTAACTTTTTCCTTCTTTCTCATCTTTTGTTTTTTAATGTTTTGACTCAAAAATTAAAGTAAAATTTATCTAAAAATTAAACTTGACTCAAATGATATAAATAACTTAGAATTAAAATAAAACTGACTCAAAATTTTTTGACTCAAATGACTCTGAAATTAAAATAGAAATGACATTAAATAAAAACCCAAAATGAGAAATTTTTAATTTAATGTATATTTATTTATTTTAGGGAATGCTTAAACAAAACACAATGTTCACATTGGATCAACTACTAGACATTTAAGAGCTCCTTGGCTTCTTCTTAATGGATTGTTTAAATATGTTTTAAATTGAAACAATTGGGAATTTCACATTTTTAATGTATCGTTGAGGCAATGGAGCTTGCATCGCCTAGGTGATGCACACTTTCGTACACTCATGGTAGCTATTGCATTGCTTAGGTGACGGCCCTTTAAAGTTGATGGTTTTTAGGCCATTTAAGCTCCTTTTTTTGTCACAATCTCTTCCGACTACTTACAATTAAAGCCCACATCCATTAGCTATTATTAAATTTACTAAAAATTATTTAAAATAATTAAAAACTAATGAAATCTAATATTTCTTAATATTTACTACCAAAATACAAAATAATAGAGATTTAACTAAAAATCCAAATAAAAGCTAGTAATAATTCCTTACATAAGCACATAAAATTGAAAACCTCCCCGTACTAGTTTCCTGCTATTGCAAATGTCAATTGTAGTTTTTAGTAATTGTTGATAGTATGATAATAACTAAGAAGCGGAAGCTATGCAATAAAGTTTCAAAGTCTAAAATATAATAAGAGTTTCTCTATTGCCCCTAATTTGTGTGTGTATAATACAATAGTCTAAATACAAGAGTTAAAATAGAACATGCAAAGTAAATTACACTCCTAATCTTTAGCCTAGGAGCTTCATGTGCTTGTTTTTCTATTCCTCTTCACTAATATAGGCTATATACATGACTCGTAGATCATTAGGTCTTTATAGGTTGTAATGTTGGCCTGGGGGTTAAAGTTCATCACAATAAAAAGGTAGGGGAAATCATGCAAAGCTCTAAATGAATGAAATTAAGTTTAAGAAACTAAAAAAACAAAATATCTCACAATACTCACTAGACTCTTTCCTTCTTTTTAATTTCCCACTACTTTTTTGCCTATTTTTCCTTGGATGCCCTTACACTTAGATCGATTTGATCTACAAAATTCCTCTTTTTCTTGCTTTGGGGTATCTTAATTATAATTTCCATTTTCCTTTTTTCCCTCACATGATTATGTCCTTAACAAATGCTTTGCATTTTACACATAGGGACGTAGAATCATATACAAACAGCAATCTTGCATATACATTGATTGTAATAAACGTAATTTTTGAAAAATGAAAAATGAGCCATATAAAGTAAGTCCTCTGAAATGACCTAGATAATGTCCCAAAAATTTTGGATTAAGTTCTAGACTCCTAAAAATGATAATTCTAGACTCAGACGGAAAGAAAAATAGAGTTAGGATGGAAAAATAATTTGCGACAGAAACTGACGAAATGTAATGGTATTTTCGTAAATAAGTGTAACTTTTAGAAAACCACATAAGAGAGCTTTTTAAATGAAATTTTAAAGTTTTCCAAGGTTCTCAGAGGCCCTAAAAACTATGGGAAGCCTCGGGACTGGTAAAGCCCCTCCGATCTATGTTTTTCAACGTCAGTTAACCTAAACTTTAACCGATTTGTTTGGTAAAGTTTTAATTCCAAATTGAGTAATTTCAAAGGCATTTTATTAAATTGGGAACCTCAATTTTATAATAGAAAAAACAGTTCTCAAAAAGAAGTTAAAACGAAGCCAAAACAAAATTACCATTAAGAAAGGACAAAATTAGAATTTTTGGAAAAGTATGCTTCTAGAAACTCCCACACACTTCTCCTTTCTTCTTCCACCTTCTTAAGCATGAAATTTTCTGCCCAAAATATAGAAGTTGATATGCTCTCTTAGGTGCATCAAAAGGGAAAGAAAAGAAGGAGAAAAATCAAGGAAAAGGTTAGGAAACTTGTAGATTTTCATGCTCCATCTTCCTCTAATCTTGTTCCTCTCCTTTCCTCCTCTCTTTCTATAGTTTAGTTAAGCTTTTGGTTCTATTTTAAGTCCAAAACCAAGGGGAGAATTTCAAATTTGCCAAGGAGAAGAGAACTAAGGAGAAAGACACTTGAAAGCTCACTTGAATCCTAGGTAATCCTTGCTCTTTGTTGCATCTTCTCTTCCCCTTTCCTTTGTGTGTATTTCAACCAAGAATAGAACCAAAGGAGGAGAGGATGTTCTGTCCAAATACAAGGAAGGAACAAGGATTTTAGGCCATGAGGAGATGGAATATGGTAAGAAATTCCAAGAAAAATTAATAGAAAACAAGTTAGAAAAGTGTAGTGTTTTCTAGGGTTTTACAAAATCTGATTTTGTGTGAATGTTTCCTTGGCTATTTGAATGTTCCCTTAAGCTCCTAAGACCTCTAGAAAGCCTCCCAACTGGCTATCCCATCAAGAAAAAATCACAAAGTCCATGAACTTCTATTATGGTGCATATTTTAGTTAAGCTAGGTTCATTAGGCTAGGGGATGTTTTAATTTGTTCTAGCCTTGGTTTGGAACTTTATATGATGATAGAAGATGAGAGAAACCATTGGGAAAAGTTCAGGAACCATAGATTGGGAGATGGAACAATGGTGTCCATAATGGTGTTTTGTGAAGTAACTTAGTTTTTCAATTGTGCAATTGAATGTGTGATAGCTCCAAGGACCTTAAATGAGTCCAAGAAGCCTAGAAATAATAAGAGAATAGAGCCTAGAACTTGAAATGCAAGAGTTGCTTCATTAGGCCAATTATGAAACCATAATGCTAAGTATGAAACCAAGTGTGTGTTTAAGCTTTAGTTTGATGTCTTGGCTTGCTTCGATTATGTGATTATGTATTCTTTGTGATGTCTAGGCCAAGAGAACAATCAACCACCTAAATGCTCTTGTAAAATCAAGGAGGGGAAGGAATTAGCAAAGTAAAGCTTGCATTAATTGAAAGATAGCTCTCCACCTCATTTTCTTGCATTCTTGTGCGCATATGTATGCTTTTGTGTACTTGTGTATGCTCTTATGATGTGACAACATGCCACTTGATATCTTGAGGTTGCATTGGTACCAATGTGTTGTCTTGGATGCCATCGATTGTGAGAATGGCTCTCAATGGTGAGGTGATGCCAAAAGTCCCTTAAAGTGGGTGAGGATATGCCAAAAGTCTCAAGGCATGGGTGAGACTCGACCAAAAGTCCCTTGGATGGGTGAGGCTAAGTCAAAAGTCCTAAGACCAAGAGTAAAGAAAATTCAAAAGTCCTAAAAATAGGGTGAGGCAAAACCAAAAGTCTCTAGAGCATAAAAATGGCTTAATGTGGAAATGTAGCATGGAAATGTAGTATTATACACTTTATGTTTGTACACTTCAGATTTTGATGTATGTATGTTTTGAATGTATGTATGAATGGGTGTGTAAGCTATGAAGATTCTAAGAATCTCACTCCCCTTCCTTCCATTATCTTGAAATGCCTAGATGATGTTCAAGAAACAAAGAGTGTAAGCCAAAAACCTTAAGAGATTGTATTTTGTATATTATGTAACCTTACTTGTATTTGAATGTCAAAGTGAGCTTGTACATATTATTTTTGTGATGTAAGACCATAAACAGATGTAAAATGATATATGAATATGATATAGACCTTATGTGACACTAAATCCATGGAATTATGCAAATTGGCTCTTGGATGGCTTGATGCAACTATGCATTCTTAGATGTGGAATGACTAAATCTAGATGCATGGGAGTTAAAACTATTTAGGCAGCTCCCACAAGTCATAATTATACTTTTAAACTTACCCAAGAGGTGCCAAACTCAAGAAGAGGCCATTTGGACCAAAGTGACTCTTGATACGGAGCAAAAATGACCATTTCATGAGGTTACGTCACTTTTTATCGAAATGAGCTCTTCTTAGTCTGAAATTTGGCATTCATTTAGAGCATATTGAGAGATTTTTGGAAACCTAAAGTTAGTAATTTTTGGAGGTCTGTGGAATATTTAGCGAATTGTTGAAATTGAGAATTTTTTTGGTTTTAGGCCTTGGTACTATAGCACTAGTCTAAAATTAAATTCTATCACTCATAGGGCAAATGATGTCCAATTATCACAAAATTTTTATACAGAGAAAATAGACATTCCCAGTGACTTGTGCCAACTAAAAGCACCTCAATTGGAGGTCTAGAGAGGGAGATATGAATTTTTGAACATTCTGTCCAGTATCAGGAGTTTTGCCCAACCTGAGTTACTGTTCTATTGAATTTCAAGGTCTGGGCTGCCTGATATGGTCTGGAAATTTTTTTTCCTCTAGCTAACATCCATAGCTTTCCATATTGGTACCATTTTCATGGATTGGATTTTTTTGAAATTAATTGGACATTTTCAAAATTTGCTACAAAATTCTGTGGCAGTTCCAGAATACAGTTTGACCTCTGGACTTTTTTGGATGTTAAACGTCCTTTGTGATGGATTTTATGGTCTAAAAATATTTTTAGTATGAATTAAACATTCGTAGCTTTCCACAATGACCACGAATGCATATTTTTTATTTTTTTAGAATTAGTTATGATTTTTCAAAATTTAGACAGAAAAGAAGCAAAATCTGTCTGAAAATAAACCTCCATGTTTTATGCTTCATTTCGGTTTTCTTGAGTTGTGAGCCACATTTTATGATGCAAATGAGTTGTATACATGTAATTAGATATGAGAAAGTATAGTATGAGCTCACACGATTCACGTGATACTGAATGAAATTTTTATACATGACGCAACGCAAAAATATTCACTATTTTATTCCTTTTTTCATTACATTCTCATGGAATCAATGATGTGAAGCTCACGAATGTCAAGAATGAGCTAAAATTTATGGCATTACATTGATTCTCCACTCATGCATGCTTATTTTACTCACTTCACCATAACATAGTCTCTCTCAAAATCAATGAAAACTCAATTGTATTCTTATGAAAAAGGGATATAATCATGGTTATTTGGGCTTAGGGTAAAATAATGCAAATAAAAAGAAGAAAAAAATTTCATCCTAAATGCAAATATGATCAGTGAAGGTTTAGAGGAGTACTAGTGATGTATGCTAAAAGAATTAGCTCATCAAACTCAACATGTCGAAGAAACCCTAAATTTTTTCCACAAATCCTACACAACCTAGGATTCTGCCTTAAGTCCTAGGTTCAGAATTAGTCATATGGTCCACAATGCATAAACTACCCAGTAGAAGTAGATAGACCTATTTGGCTTTGTGCAAAGATTTTATCAAGAAGCACAGACAAACAAACATTATAATTTGGCCTACTATGCTAAATAACATCCAACCTAAATTCCTAACATCTTATCACCCATAATATAATGTCATCATCAAAAATCAAACATAGCAAACAGACGAAAACCAATATAAGGTAGCTTTCAATTTGGAAAAAACAAAAAGGGAGTTGGGAAAAATTTATGAAAAACTACATGAAAATATGCAAATTTTAAAAGCTTAGGCAAATAATCAAATATTTCACAAAATTTTTGCACATTCTCTATTGCCCTCAATGTTTAATAATAAACATAGGTTAGAAGGTTAAAGGGAAAAGAAAACTTCCTTCGTTGTTGCCTTAGGCATTTGCTTAGATAAAACATACAATCCAAATCCAAACTCTAGCTTTCATCAATCTTAAAACAAAGAAAAACACAAATTAAGAACAATGTAAACTTAATTAAATTTAAATTAATTTTTTTGAAAGTAAAAAACTACTCCTTCTACAATACTTCTAAGGAAAGAATGTATAGAATCCCTAGAGGTTATAATATAACAACACCATGCAACAATTGTTTTACTTTTATTTCTTATTTAGAAGGTCGCAATATAGTAACACCGTAGCACTTTTTTGTTGAAATTGTAACAACCCAAATTCTTAATTACAGTGATTAGGCTTAATTATACGGTTACTTATCATAAATCAAGGTCTAAAGTTATTACAATTAACTAAAATAGGGAAAAGTGGACAAATTTGAACTTTGATATTATTAGGGTCATTAGCTAAACAACCACAACTAATCAAATTCTCTAGTGATCCTAAATATCAATTAAGACCTTTGATTCATCTTATTATTGATTTCAACTCACAAAACCTCTTATGAATATTTCTAATTTATTACATAACATTATAATAGTAAATCTTATGGTTTCTAAGTCAAAAATAAGAGTTTGAAAACTTTCGTCGTGACTTGGACCTTCCCTACCATAGCTAAGTTAGTTACTGGAACCTAAAATTCAAGTTTGAGGACTCCCATCGCGACTTGGTATACCCATGCTATGGCGTAAGTGCTCTCAGGAACTACTATTCACACTTTCGCAAATCTCACCTATGTGGTGCCACGGCGGGAGAGCATCTTGGAACCTACTGTAGAAAATTTCATGATCCACGCGCGTGGCGGGCCATACCTGGCTGCGGCAAAACTAGCTACTAGAACCTAGAATGTTCCTCCCTCAATTCTCACCATGACTTGATCTTCTCATGCCATGGCGAGTCTACTCTCTAGAGCACTCCCTACTTGACATCCTCGACTTGTGTCGCAGTTAAACATATTGTGCCACAACAAGGTTGCTTTCTGTCACTCTCTCTAGGTGAATTTTTGCCTTATGCTGTGGCGAGACATCTTGTGCCGCGATACTTCTTGCTTCTGACTGACTCCTGGCTACGATTCAGCTATTCTCAGCAGTAGTGTGACCCTCATTTGCAGATATACCTCTTAAATTTTGCCCCATACACTCCAACTCTACTTTTAACAACACTCTAGGGCCACTCTACCTTGATTTGTAGGGCTCTAATAGCATTCATCTACCTAATATACTCAACATTTTTATCATTGCCAAATCAAATCCCAAGTGTTGATTCCTAGTCATCTACTATCATACATTAGCAATTTATATATCAATAACAGCAAGAGGGATTCATAACTACTAACATTATCATCCAAATATAAATCCCAATATAGGTTCCATGTATTACTAGTCTAAGTCAACAATTAAGGTATCACATGATTACATTCTCAGATAATAGACCATATCTTAGGATCAACAAGGTTTTATATAAGAAATATAAGTGCATACATCAAATCCCAAGTTGTAAAAAGTCTCATTCCCTATTAGTTACATCGTTGTTTACCAAAACACAATACCTACACTTGGCAATATGATTACATAATAATGATACTATACAAAAGAATAACAAAAATTAGCATCTATCCTAGATTAGATCCATCCAAGTGCAGAATTTTCCACACATGGTCTTAGCTCATGGATGCTCATCTACTTGCTTCACCTGAAATAGTTAGCTCATGAAATGGGATGAGATGTAAATATCAGCAACCAAAAGAAAATTTCATTTATAAATTTTGATTTAATTAACATATACGCAATTAATCAAATAAGCATACAAAATAATAGTCATATCAGCAAATAAAATGATTAGGCTATCAGTAGCTACTATCCTATACTAGCAATCACATTACACATGTTAAAAGTCATTAACACTGGGAGAGGCCTATCCATGATACCAACTCCCCAATGAGCACAACCTGGGCTCAGTGTATACAAGCAATCTAATCACAACCCAGTGCTCGATCGAAGCACAATGTAAGGGTGGCAGTCGAACCACAGCTCCATCATGAACTTACAAGGTCCAAACATACAATTTAGATAGCCAACCATTCATTATGCATTCAAAATCATACTTGTGCAGTAGATATAAAATTAAAGTAGACATTTGCATGAAATTTAACTTTAATCCCGGTTACCTCACTTATAGACAATTCTTTGAGAGCCGACAACAATGCTACTTCATCCTATGAATACAAAACCAAACCATTATTATTCTTAATTAACATTTATAGTAGCAAACCCATTATTCAAAGATTAAACCACAAAGGGACTACCTAAAGAACATTTACCCAACCACTATAAGAACCAAATTCGGATTTGGTTATGCCTACACCAGTAACCTTATAATAATACTCCAAATTCTGGACAAATTCACATAAAATTATCACTCATATCATAAATCAGCTATAGGGGTCCTAAACCAGTAGAAAATATATCAAAATGAGAAGTTTATACTTATCCAATATCTCTTCTAGTCTCAACCTCTGAAAATCCTCCAAGAAAACATCAAGCAACCCATATCAGATTTGAGGTGTAGGTGAAATTATCCAAATGAAAAACTAGTCAGGTTAAATTGAAGAGAAAGAGGAGAAGGCCAAGTTATATAATAGTTACCTTGGATGATTTTAACTTTAGAAGTAGGAAATAGGGGCAAGAAGGTGATGGAAACCTAGCCTTTAAGGGACCTCCGAATTTGCTTCTCGCTCTCTAAATATTTCTGCTAAATGGTGTAAGGGATGAGGGTTTTCTCTTAAGGTTTTAATGAGAAATGGGTTAACCTATCAGCCCAAGGCCTAATTAGGCTCCCTCTTAGTTGCTGGGCTATGATTTAATGAATTGGGTTATAGAACTTCTAAGATTTTTAATGGGGTTTTAGCCTTCTAACTCGATAAACCAAATTGGGCCTTTATTAGTGTTTATCTATGACATACTTAAATTAATTATGGGCCTAGATTAAGTTTCTAACTTAATTAAATCTTAAACCTACATTAATAATTTATTCCTCCATAAGTTCCACCTCTCCTTTCTACTTAGTTATTTTCCTTGATTACCCACACTAATTCCCCAACTTATCATAATTACTTTAAATTAATTTCAAGGTGTTACAGAAATCACTAGCAACCTACCTACAATAAATAGAAGTAAAATAAAACAAAAATAAAAAATCACTAAGATGTAATAATAAAGGAAAATAATAAAATATTTACATATATAAAATGTATTTTCCAAACATATAAAATTGTAAACTCAATACAGCATAATGTTTCCAAAATACACAAAAACAAACTACCTAAATACAATGTCAAAAAAGATCCTTAAAAAATAACCCTAAAACACTACTCCATAAAAAATCATCCTTCTCATCTGTGGTATAAGGACCAATAACATCAACAATAGCATTAACATTGAGGTCCCTAACATCATTAGTAGCAAGTGGTACAACTTCCTAAAGAGATAACATAGCAATATCACCCCATATAAAAGTATTGGTTTGGAAATGCAAAGCAATATCCCTAAACACATTTATCAACATCTGATGGCTTTGAAGAGCAATCCTCTTTACTCTGCAATTTACTCCAAGAGCATCTTTTACATTAATCTCCAATTGGGATGTCACACCTCGTATTTTCTAAACTCTTAAACATCAAAAGAAAGGTTGGCAATCATGATAATGAAAGACTAAAAGTCCAGATAAGATGAAAGGAAAGAACAAAGAGAATGGAAATGGAGCCAAAGTGACTAACTGGAATAAACTGATATGTTAGTGTAAAACCATAATTTTGAACAAAATTTTAGAAACTTAAGGAAAATAATTTTTATTGCCAAAGTTAAGTTCATTAGGATTTTCAGAGGTCTTAAAAACCATAAGAATCATCAGAATAGTTAAATTCTTAATGGTGTATGGTTTAAGGCTCTAATTGACTGTAACTTTGACTATACTTTTTTAGGTTGTTCTAAATCCTACAAATTCCAAAGTAAATGCTTTTAATAAAGTAGAGAGCCTAAATTTTCACATAGAAAGATGATTTTTTGAAAAGGATACAAAATGAGCTCAAATAGAGGAGTTAAAGTGTAGGAATGTAAAGGGAATTTTTGAAATTGCTTTAAAATATCATGCTCTCCTTTATATGTGTCACACCAACCCTTCTATCATGTTCTAACCAACATACCAGGTGTAAAATAGACTTTATGGATGGTACGAAAAAGAAGGGAGGACAGAGGAAGGCAAATAGGTAAGAAAATATGTAGAATTTTGCCATGTGCTAGTTATAAAATATCTTCCTCTCTTCATGCCCTATTTGATGGTAGTTTTAGTTTCTTGAAAGGATAAGTTCAATAGTTGACTCCCTAAGGAAAAGAGGAGATTTGGAGCAACCAACTATACTATAAGAATCGATATTGGAACTGCTTTCAAACAAAATATATATTGGTTAAAGAAAATTGATTTTCCTTGAATCCTAAATGCTAGATAAGCTTGGCCTAGAGAGAAAAGAAAAGGAGGAGGCTTTAGCTTAATGAAAACTTGAGAGAAATAAGGGTTTTGAAAGGTGTAGAGTAAGATTATGTAAATAGAATTTCATGAAAAGCCATAAAAATCAAGTTAGGGCACCTGGGGTTTTAGTTGCACAATGGATGATAGGGAACCTGAAGAAGGTGTTTTAAACCATCTAAGGCCAAGCTTGAATTAGAAAAAAGTCAACAATACTCCATATGTATCAAATTCTCTAAGAAAAGTGGCAAAACTCTATTAGGTTATCAAGGGTACCTTGTGTTGGCCAAGCCATCAATGAAGCACCTAAGGGAGTGTTTCATGAGTTCTAAAGGTCTAAGAGGCATAAATATAAGCAAAAGACACTAATGGAACTATTGGAATGAATTTAAGAGCCCTATTTTGAAAAGTAAAATTTTAAGGTTCATAAAGAGCCTAATGACGCAGCTTGGGACTTGGTTTATTTTAGCTTGTATGTGATGGACCTCATGAGTTTCATTAGAGTCACATGACTAATATTAAGTGGGATCTTGAGCCTTAGAAGTTGACTTTGGGAAGTTACCTATTAAACGGGCTTAAAATAACTTGAAGTTACCTTATGAGTTCTAGTGAGTCCATATAGTAATAAAGTGATTTAGAGTAAGTTCTAATGGCTTGTATTCCATCTAAATTTATGTATTTTAAGCCAAGTAAGTGCAAGCTTTCTTAGTGGGTGTGTGTGCCTAAGAAAGACAAGGTGAAGGACTAAAGAAAGGGAAAGAACAAAAGGGACTAGTGGTGCATCAAGTGTCCTAATCTCTATAAGGTAGCTATCTCTTCCTATCTTGCATGCATTTGAGCGTATAAATGAGTTGAGATACTTGTATGTTTGATTGTTTGATGATTTTATAAGCTATGCTTTGAATTGGCTTTTATAATGAGTTTTATGCATGTATAATGTTATGATTAGCTCCTAGTTCCCTATAGCAGGGAATTAAGAGCAGTAACTCTTCCTTAGCCTAGAGTTAAACTTAATTGAGCCTACCCAGTATGCTTTTATGCCATTGCTAGATAAAAGTTAAAGTTTTATGCCAATTCTCATATTGAGTTATTTGAGGCATATAGTCTCCATGCATACATTCCTCATTTACATTTATTATATGCATTGATATGGATTGAGATTTGCTATTGGGATTTTCCTAAGAATCTCATTCCCTTTATTCCCCACTAACCATGACAAGAGTCACAAGCATGGGAAAAGAGTCTGGGAAGAACTATCACCAGGGGGGAACATGAGTGATGCATATATGTATTAATGTATGCCATGAGACAAATTAGTAGTTTACTTGATGTATTTTGAGGTGATATGTCACAAACCCTTCATGTACGAGATTGAGATCATGATCATATGATGATGAGTTACATTAATTTCGCCTATAACAATGTGAGACTATGTAAACATGTTACTTTGATGTAAGAATTTGGGAATAAAACCTAGTTTTATGTTTGTGAGGCCAGGGGTTCCATATGCATATTTAGGTGTAAGATAGCAATTTTTAATAGCTAGCCAAATTTCTCTTATTGGCCCCTATAAAATTGAAGTATGAATGGATTGATTTTTGCTCAAGGGAAGAGATTACATTTTGGAGCTCAAATAGACCAATTTGAGAGCAAATTTTGGTCCAAAGGAACCATAAAATGTAACCTTATCCCTTGATAGCCCAAATGATCTAGTTTGGGGCTGAAATCTGGTGGACTACTAGAGAAGTTATAAAGCTTTCCAACAAGCTAAAACTAGCATTTTTATGAGTTTTATGAAATATTTGAGGAATTTTTGAATCTAGTATGGAATTATAGAATTATGCAATTACTATTCATCCTATCATGGCCTCAATTTTCATGTACTTTCAAGGTCCAAATGGATTCATTTTTACTTGAAATTTTGACAACATAAAGTTTAGATCATAAACTTTCTATATACATCTAATTTGCGTAAATTAGAGTTATATAGCCAAAGTTATGAATATTTTAAGTTTGGCCCATATTATTTCTAAAGAGGCCAAGATAAGATATATAACTCCATTATACACTTAGGTCTTGGATGATGATTGTGAGGGTTGAAGCAAATGTGTCTATGGAGTTTATGAATTGAAATGACAAGAAAAGTCTATTTTGGACCCCTACATGCTTATTTAAGGTATGAAAATTGTATAAAACCACTACTAAATATTTTGTTGCAGCTGTTTTTCATTGCCATTGAAAGTAAATAGTATAGAAATGACTGTATAGAGTATGTTATGACATGGACATAGTAACAGTAATAGGGGTAGCAGTAGTACAATAAAGGATGAGGCACTAGCTCTAAAGTGCTCATGAGATTTTCTCATTAGACAAATTATGTTATTGTCAATAAAAAACGTCCTTAGATGAATCCACCTCTATTCCAGTTTGTCTACATAATTCTATAATCAATGAGGTAAACCGTAATGTCTCTTTCCTTCTTCTTGTTAACCTTAAAGTATTTTGATGAATGAGCCAACCTACATCAATACTTTGTCAACTCATCATAGCAGGTAGCGAAACCACTTGAGCCCCTTGTCAAATACGAAGTATAAATGTAGGGAATTAGTTAAGCACAAATGAAAAAGAACCATACCCTACACTTAATTTTCAACTAGATAGCTAGGAAATTAATCAGATTGGTGTTAGTATATCTTCAACCATCTCCTCTAGCTTGACATAAGTCTCTACTAATGCTCTTATAATCCAACTTTCTTTGCATTATCTCTATATAGTCATCTAGCACCACTAATGGAGTCTTAACACCTCATTGATCGTTGTGAAATTGAACAATACAAGAACAAATCACATAAAATAGTGTCCTCCCAAATGGTTAAGCATGTTCTCATAGAACTTTATAACAATCAATAAGATCATTGTTTATGGTTGTCAACAAAACTCCTCCCAACCTAGAGTGCTAATTAAATGATAATAATAAGGATGCATCTAGGCTATCAAATCAAAACCACACTCCTGTGCCATATTTTTGCTGCATATGGAACTATCAAATCTCATCTAGACTATAAATGATGCAAATCTAAAATTATTGTTGGCCATAGAGGTCCCTTCTCATTTACTCTTTTTTAAAGCCATCTTCACAAACAATTTAAAAGCATAATTCCTAGGTCATGCAATCAAATGATAACAAAACAACTCTCATAAAATAGCATCCTCCAAAATGGCCCAGGATGTTCTCATAGAACCCTAGAACAATCGACAAGAGCTTTGCTTGTGGTTGTTGATAAAACTCCTTTTAGCCTAGGGCACTCATCAAATGATAATAATAAGGATGCACTTAGGCCATCAAATCAAATTAGGTTGTCAAATCAAAACCACGCTCTTGTACCATGTTTTTGCTGCACATGGTACTATAGAATCTACTCTAGGGCATCTATAAAGCAAATCTAGTATTATTATAGGCCTCAGAGGTCCCTTCCCATCTATTTCAAACATAATTCCTAGCTTAGTAAGCTAGGATAATCTTTAAATTGGAATCTTAAATAATTTGGCTTTAATATGCTCAAAATCCTAGGTGAATACCTAAAATTTTCACTTAAATGAAGAAAGAATATCCTAATTATTTCTAGAAAATTTGAAAAATGAATTTTTTGAAAAATTACAAAATGCCCAAGTTTTTCAAAAATTACAAATTAGGCCTTAAAATTTTTCAAACATTCAAATTTGATCTTAGAATTTTTGGACTTCTCAAAACTTGCACAATACTTTTTCAAAATTGTGACTTGACACCGCAAATTTGCTAAAATTACAATATTCCCAAAAGTCCCAATTTCCTTTAAATTTAGCCCTTGAAAAAATAATTTCAATGCAATCCAATCCCTTCATTAAAATCAAAATAAAATTCACAAATTTACACTAATTAAAATGTCCTAAAATATACCTAGACCTAATTCTAATCAAAAGGTACTTGAATTGGTCAAGGATCGGAGAAAATGCAAATTAAAGTTGTTGTTATGAAAACTTGAACTTCAATCTAATTCAACACTACAAAACACTTCAAATAAGTGTTTAATTAATGGAAATGAATTAGGTTAGGCTGAAAATGGTACACAAAAGTGATTGGAAGAGAGAAAATTAAGATGTGGAGTTGTGAAAATGAGTGGAAAATACCTTGGGTTCACCATAAATAATCGCATCACCTAGTCAATGAACCTTAATTTAGAATTCTTATAAAAGGAAGACTGTATAGGTGATGAAGCATTTTTTTTAAAATTTTATTTTACTTTTCAATCTTTCTATTTTTTTTATATTTTTCTTGATTTCCTTATATGCCTAACAATTCAAAATTAATTCTTGAAATTAAAATCAATTTACACAAATTTGATTTCTAAAAATTAATAATTAATACATCTACTCTCTTTAAAGTCTAAAGCTAGGCTATAATGTTCTTTAAGCATAGTGATAATTGGTCATTCAATGAAAACCAATACTAATTAGCATTTTTGTTCCTAAAAATAAAATTACTCTAGCATACATGATGCTTAGAATACTACATCAAATAGGAACAATACAATATATTAGTATACTATAAAAGTTACAAATGTTTAAAATTTTAATTGATTAATGGTCAATTAACCAATTAAAATTTAAACATTGTAAATACTTTTATTTGCATGTCAACATGCAAATAATTTTAATTTTCAATAATTTAGTATGCAAAAAACAACAATATTAAGAAATTTCACAAATTTGAAATGTATAATTCACACAAAATATATGAATAATTTTCACATATCAATATGTGGATTAACTAGCATATTAGTATGTTGATATATCACCTACATCTGGATTAATTAAGCACAATTTTTGTAATATGCTAAATACAAGCTAGATAATTGTCTATACATCAATATATAGACAAACCAACTACAATATTGCTAATCCTAATCTTTTTTAAGATTTTGGCTTTTTCATTTTTTTTAAGAATTTAACAATTTAATAAAGCAATAAAATTAATCATTAATTTCCTAGATATCATCATGCATCATCTAATCAACCATCATCATATACAAAATTTAAAACAATTATTTAAAATATCTAGCAATAAAAAGAAATCAAATTAAATAGATATCTTGATCATTTGTTCATGTTTATAATCTTGAAAGTTGGACTTTCTCTCATCATTTGGAACTAGATGAAGGAGCAAATATCCCTCATAATGTGGCTTTTTTAGGATTCTTCTCAATATTACTTGATAGCATCTCCTTATTCCTTCTAGCTAACAAATTGGCAATTTGTCCCATTGGAGTGTCCAAGTTGTTGACTGAAGCTTCATAATTACTTATCTTAAAGTTAGCAGCATTGACGAACTTGATCATCAACTACTCCATATATGGCTTTTCTTCTTCACTTGTTATTAGGATGTTTGAGTTTGAACCAATATCTCTAGCCTATGTGGTTCTAATCTCAATCCAAGTGCTTTTATGAAAAGTTATGATAGTTTATCCTCTTTTGATTATAAGTGTTACTATAGGGGTTCCCTTATTACTTGCCATAAAGAGAGACAAAATTGACATGCTCAATAGGGTAGTCAATAGTATCCACCACATAACAATCGTCATGAGACATAGCATTAACATTCATAGGCACACTAAAATAAGGAAAAGAAGTTAGAAATTTTATGCCATTAACACGTCTCATGAGAATGTTAACTTGAGTTTGCAAGTCTACCACAAACTCTAAACCAATTGCATTAACAAACCTCCTCATTCTCTTCTCAAGGACTAGGTACACATTTGTCACCATGCTTTCAAATAAACCTAATAACTACTCAAGAATTTTTCACATAGCAAAACCACTAGTTGTAACATCAACCATTGTGTGGCTATTGATGAATAACCTTTCATAAAAACTTTGCATCTATAGCCAAAATGGTAGACCATGTTAAGCACAATGCCTTAGCAAGTTATACCTTTCCTATGCTTCATATAGTGGTTCCATATCTCCTTGAGGGAAATTAGTGATCTTTGATCTTAGCTTAGTGATTTTGGTAGGCAGAAAATACTTTTAAGAAAGTGCTCTACCATTTTATCCTATGTGGTGATCTTCCTAGCTAGCTGCAAATCCAACCATGTTCTTGCTTTGTCCCTCAAGAGGAAAGGGAACAACATTAGGCAAACAACATCATCTAAGGCCCAACTTTCCTTGAATGTTGCACAAATTTCAAGGACATGTGCAAGATGTTAATTGAGATCCTCATGTGATAATCCATTGAACTAGACCGAAGCTTGCATTATAGTAATCATGGCTAGTTTTATCTCAAAGTTATTTGCATTAAAAGGTGGCTTCCTTATGGTTGATTTTACTCCCTAAGCAAATGGAATAGTGTAATCCCTCATATTTTTTAGAGAATTTTTTTGTTGAATTTCTTCAACTTCATTTTGTAGTCTTTCAGCCATACTCTCCTCATTAATTAATTGAGCTTTCTTCTTCTAGAACATGTCACAATTGTTTTTGGCCTAATATCACAAGGAATTAAAGCAAAGCTCCAAGCCTTGCTCATGCACAAAGAATCACCAACAAAAAAGTTGGAATTTTAACACAAAATTAATGTATTTAAATTATAATCAATTCCAAACTTTCATATCCACAATTCAATGTTACATAACTTCTCATCATCAAATCAAATTGTACTCTTATGAGAATGATTTGTAAAAGATGATATCAAGCAATCAAGCATAATGAATATCAAGGAATATCCCTGATAAACATATATTTCTATCTATTTTATTCGCCTAAACATAGGCATTTCAATAATAAAATATGGCTTTAAGACTTTAATTAGATAAGATTTTGTTTTAGAAGCCATTTCTATATTTTAGGAAATTATTTACAAGATTTTAGAATTTTAATGCATAAAGTTCTTTAAATGATTTTGTGAATTTTTCTATTGAATTGTTCTTACTATTTGTGCAGATTTTTTATTGGGCAATGGGAATTTTAAGGATAGAAATTAATTTAGAAAATGATTGAAGCTTCATGAGTGGATCAAGAGCTAAACAACATGTGAAAAGCTACGTGATTCATGAAGGGAAATAAAGCCATGCATGTAGGGGCAGCAACTGAACAGAAATGGAAGCAACGTGGAGAAGAAGTGGTAGAATATGGGAATGAAGAATCATGAAGAAGAGAAGCTTCGAGCTAGCTGAGAACAAAGCAAACAAATGAAGCAAGCAAGCTCGAGCTAGCTAGAAAAGGAGTGAAGCAATACGTAAGAAGCATGCAGAACACGTGGGAGGCAGCATCAAAGGAAGCTAGAGGAGAAGCCACGAGTTCCAGCAGCTCAGAACACTCATACACACAGCAAAAGAAGCTACAGGGCTAATGCAAAAGGAATGAAGTAAGGAGCAGAACAAGCTTGGTTTTGACGTAGCAACGTGAAGAAGCTAGCTGGAGAAGGAGGAAGTTGCTGAATATTGATTGGATTTTCGGACTTCAGAGGCTGGCAAGGAGGCAAGGCCACAGTTTTAACGTCAGCGAGAAGAACAGAACTATGCAGCAAAGTCTAGTTGTACGAGAAGCAAGAAGGAAACAACATGGAAAAAATGAAGAGAAGCAAGAGTTGGGTGCTGGCTGGACGAAGAAGCTTGCATGAGCTGCAGTTTCAACATGAAAGAGCTTAGAAGGAAAGGTGAGAAGGGCTGCCAAACATGCAAAGGCAGAACAAAGAAGAAGCAGCTCCACGTAGAAAAGTTAGCACACTCGAGCAAATGGGGATGAAGAAAACACAAAAGCACAGAAGCAGCCAACATGGAGAAAAGCACGTGAGAAGCTTGAGTTTTATGTGCTGTGAACTGGAACGTGGATAACATGAAGAAGCTGCAGAAACAGTAGAAGGAACATGTGGAATATAATAAAATAAAAGGAAGTGGGGCACACCTTATGTATACATGAAGAAGCTAAGAAGCTACAGGCATTTGGAATGGGGGAGCTGAGCACGTGAATGATTAATAGAGCACGTGAAAGAGAGCATATTTCAATCATCCAAATGCACACTCCGAGGGGGATTCACACTCCATTCATGCGATTCCATCGTCCAGACTCCAGCCCATTCACGCTTCTGATCCATCGTCATTCATTCATTCATTCACGCCCCCATATTTTCGAAAACCCTCGTCCATATATTCCATCGATCCATTCTATACAAAGGGGGCATTCCATCCATTCATTCACTACTCCATCTCACGTTCCCCATCGTCCAGCGTCTCTATCTCCATCCATCCACCATTCAATGAAGCTCTAATCCATCTTAAGGCTAGCTAGGAGGAAGCTCTTGGAGAAGCTTGAATCCATGGATGAACTCAGAATTTTGGCTAAGAATTCCTATTTTCCTACACTTTTTCTCTTTCATATATTATCTTGGTTAAGTTGTATTTGATAGGGAATTTGTGTAATTGTAATTAGTGGCTGGTTAGACACTAATTAGGGAACTTTTTGTCGATTAATTGATCTAATTGGACATTGATTTTTTTTTATTATCTAATTTCCCATGTGCGCTTCGAAGGGATTTGATAAAATACATGAGTGAGATTATGTGTTTGAATGTTTAATTTGAGAATTCCTTAATGTTTAGTTAGTTAATTAAACATTTTAGGATGATGATTCAAAGGCTAATTAATCAGTTAATCAATTAAATTGGGTATTCATTGATCTTAAAAACAAGAATTGACAATTTAATGTGGAGTTGAGGTTTCAATTCAACATTAGATCGTTAATCTCTTGAATCTTGAGTGGTAACCCAAGATAATTTGTTATGAACACAATTAGGAACTCTTAGGCCAGAATTAATCACAATTAGATTAGGATAAGGATAGTGGATACCAAGGGACGAATCCAAAGCTAGTCACAAGACCATTTTTTACCCATAATTCATATAATTAGGTAGCAATTAGGAATTTTAATTCAATTTAGTTTTAGGTTAGTTTAATTCAATCAAAACCCCCTTTAGTTTAGAAGTTTTTAGAACCTTTTAGCATTTGAAAAACTCAATTAAACATTGAACTCTAATTCCAAGAGAGATGACCTAGATTGTACCATTAGCTACATATTTTATCAACCTAGTTTTATTTCAAGGGTTGCACGACGAGCCACTCAATCCCATATTTAAATCTAAAACTATGAAACATTTTAGCATCAACTTTGGTTAACAATCTTGCAAGACTACTAACAAAGATTCAATTGAAAAGCACTATTATTGGACTAAAAAATTCATGCTAAAATTCATACATATTATACCCTCAACAAAGAACATTTGTAAAAATTCCATATCAAAATTCCTCTCCAATTGTTCCTAGATTTTCACAGAAGTCAACTCTTATTATAAAAAATAAAAAATAGGACAATAGGATAGCAATTGAAAATTGAATTAAAAACCAAACTGAAACTAGCTGGAAAATTCTACAAAAATTCTTCATGAAAAAAGAAATATAGAAAAGCTTCCATGAAAAAATTCAAAGTGAGATCATGCAAGTTTACTCCTAGTAATTCATGAAACTTGAACTAAAATCATGAAACTTTAGAAATAGGAAATTCTAACCAAAGTACAAGAATCATGGCATTTGGCTAGTTAAACCAAACCAAAAAGTATAAAAAATTCTAAAGGATTCATAAAACATTAATCAAGAAATTTGCCAAAAGTCATGATTTAATTCCACCAAATGAAGTTCTAGTAAAATAAAAAATAGATGTGGAAAAACATACTAAAATAAATTTTTAGCATCCTATATATATATATATATATTAAAAAAAATTCATCTAACCTAATAGATAAACTCAAATCGAACAAAAAATTGTACTAAACTACTAACAAACATGTTAAGCATAGCAAATCAATAAGAGCTTATAGAATTAAATGTTTGAAAAGGCTATAAATTTTTTTTAACATAATAAACTTTACAAAAGAATGAATGAATAATTCAATGACTATATAATGAATTCTTATTCTACTACTTCACAAATTCACAAATTTACAATCTTCCATATCATATACACACATAAAAATAGAACATACAAGTATTATTTACAAGCTTTAAACAAATTACAAAGCCATACAATCATATACAAGTGCACACAAATAAACAAAGAAGTTAAAACAAACAAAGACTACAATTTCTTTTGCTTCACAACATTCACTAATTCCCTATAAAATTGGCAACGATTGCAAAGAGCACAAATTAACCAATAACCAATAGCCCAATAAACTCCCCTAAATGGCACTAAAAACTTGATCAGTGTTCGACCACTAGGCTTTAACTACCTTCTTACGAAGACAAAATAAATTTTATTCTCGACAATGGCATCAAAAACCTTGACATAGCAAAGCATATTAGTTGTTCAAGTAATAAAATTGATGTTGAGTCCAAGTATTGAATCCCATAGGGAGATAGAAAATGAAGCAAAATCTTATTGGTTTATAGAAAAGAAAATTGAATAAAGTAGTGAAGCCTAAGTATTTTTACACTGACCTAAGCTATAATTGGTATCCCAATTGCTTCCTTACTAGTGCTTGAAAATTGTGTAAAGGGGTTTGTAAAAGAAAATAAATTAAAAAGACTTAAGACCTTGACAAATAAGACATTTCAAATGTTAGACTAAGTTGTTATGATGGATATGAAAACAATGCTTTTGCCCATTATTGGTGCCTAGCTATTATGGGCTAGCAAAGTGCCTAAAGTTGTTGAGCATGCCTTATAATTATCAACCTATCTTACTTAACAAATATCCTTTTGAACATGCCTCATAATTACCTAAGTTCAATTTATTAGTAAGCTTCATTAAGATTAATAAACTTATGAAATTAGTAAGTGCTCGAATATGCCTTGCAATTACCTTACACCCAATTCCACTACTACTACACTCCATCAAACACCTTGTAAGCATTCTTCTAAGAATGTGCCTTGTAATTATATTGCACTTAAATTCAATCTTATTATTTGTTATCTTATCCTTAATTACTTCTATAACCTGGCTATGTGTAACCTTCGAACTTTCAAGGTGTTACATGTCCTATGACTTTATCAGAGTAGCAAAATTTTTAATCATAAAAAATTAATTTTTATTATTGATCATTTCTAGACATTCAATTCATTGTGTATCTATTAATTTAATACATTTAAAATTACAAATGAGATTATCATAATATTTAGATATTAATATAAAAAGTACAATTAATTCCTAGACAACTAAATACACATCGATATCTCATAATTCTCATTACAAATATCTAACAAACTAGATATGGGTCCTCCATCTTCATCCCGCTATATCTAGGTACTGAAGGTCTAGTCTACTTTAGGTACTCCAATATATTATTAGTTTTGAGTCAGCAAAGCTTGAATCCCTGTTTGCCTTTCCTTGACTACTTTATCAAACACTTGTACATTTATACAAACATTTTAAATCATTAAGGATGTCATGCGATGATAGCAAAGTCACAAATAATTCTCATATTCCAAGTTATCTAGGTTATGCTCCTTTGTCAATATGCAATTATTCTTTTAAACTTGAATAAGTAACGCACCAACAAACCATATGATTAATACATGATCTTATTAGAATATAACATTAGACATAACCAAGGCACTCCAAAAATGTCTGTCATATGATTTAGACATAAAATCTTAATGATCTTACCCAAGGCCATGGTTACACTTGAACTATATATAACTTATATTTTAAGTCATATGCATAGGCACAAGTTATCTTTCTTAGTAAGTATTAAATGCTTACAATCACATGTATGTCATGAATCATGCATACAAGCATACATATGCTATCCATTCCAATGGAACCTTTTTTTTCCTTTTAATTAGATTTCTTTTAATGTGTTCAATGTCTTAATTAAGTCTATATCAGGTCTATATAGGTATTCCAAGTGCTAAGGTCATCTATGCATGGGAATAGTTCAACGTTTAGTCATTCACGCATAGGAATTATAATCATGGTCATCCATGCATGGAAAAAGTTCAAGATTTAGTCTTCCATGTATGAGTCTTCAAATATTTTCCTTTACATGGGTAATTAGATGAAATATTAGTCTATCTAATTCCTTTGGGTTCCATAACTAAGTTTATGCAGGAAAACTAAAAATCTCATCTATTACGTAAAAGACACTAAGACCATTTGGTTGTTTTAATAGAATGGTCAACTAATTTATGCCAACCATTTGACTAGTGATAACAAGGTGGTCGACTAGTGTTATATAGAATATTAAACTTCTAAATAACCAATCAACTAATTACTTCATGATCAACTAGTAATAAATGAGCAGCCGATCGATTATTAAAGAATAGTCAATTGATGCCACATAGAACTACTGTTGTTTGTAGGAAGGCACAATAGTCAATTACTTCTCCTTGACCAGTCAACTAGTTGACGATGCTATGTTTCATGCTTCCTTCTCTATATCAGCATCTTCTTCATGAATCTTTAACCCATTTTTTTTTAGATAATCAAGACATGCATTAAGAGAATATAGTAGCAACATTCAATGATACAACAAAACACAAACAAATTGAAAGATTTGGCTAATCCTAAATGGAATTTCTCAATTTCCACTTACCATTTATTTCTCATGGTTTTATCTTCAAAGAACTCAAAAAAGAGAAGGAAAAGAAAGGAGGAGAATCATACTATTCTTATATGCAAACAAGGGTGTGTTCTTACCTTGAAGTTCTCTTTATCCTTTTCCTTCTTCTTCTTCTTCTTCTATTATTGGTTCTCTCTTTCTTATAGAAATTCTCTTCTCTTTTCTTAATCTCTCTCATGCTCTTCAACTTTAGTTCTGAAATGGGCATAAATATGGAAAGTTTTGGCTAAAGCAACTGAAGGAGTGAGAGTGTATGCGTTTGTGCGTGTGTGTGTTATTTTCTATAGGAGGCTAATGAGATTGAGGGAAGCTATATATATAAGAGCAAAGGCAGTGGCTTCTTGAGTTTCCTTCTCACTCTAGTGTTCTCTCTCTCTCTCTCTCTCTTCTTGGCTTCCTGTAGAAGTTATTAAAGGGAATCTTTAGTTAAGATTCGATCTTGATTGAAGTTTCCACATTTCTAAACACATTTGCAACATTATGTGGCTAAGTTTTCTTTTAGCTATAATTGTGTCTTGTCCTTGGGGAAAAATATAATTTGGTCATGGCTAAAATTATACTTTAAACCCTAAACTTTTAATAATTATGTTTTAACACTCTAAATTTTACCTAAATATTTTTATTTCTTATATAGTTTTTTGATATTTGTTGGGTTTTAATGGTTTAGGGAATTTACTAAAATCCCTTTCCTAAGTGCTTATTTTTCATTCTTTAGTATTAATTATCTCTAATTAATTCCCATAAATTCCAATAATTTCTATTAAATTCTAAATTGATCTCATAAAATTTTGTTATATTTTTAATAATTTTCTCAATTTAACTTGTGGCTAAAACTCAAGAAAACACCTTGTTTTGTCATATAATTATTAACTAAATAATTTCTATTATTTAATTTATCTAACATTAATTTAATTAAGGGGCTAATTTTTGGATATGTTACATTACATGCCTCACAATTAAGCTAAATCACATGTAATAGTTGAATTCAACAATGCAAATAAGAAGGCATGAAGAACATCAACTGACATAGATATGTAAACATCACTAAATCTTCATAAATATTTATTATGAAAATAACAATCTATCTAAAAAAACAAGAATCCCAAATTAAATTAACAAATGAGTAAAGATAAATGCAAAATAAATTGGACATCTAGACAAAGAAGTTGAAAGAAGATTGAATAAAAGAAAAGCTAAAAATCTACATTCCTTCACCTCTTCAATTGGTGAAATCCACATCAAGGCCTTCAAATTTGACTTTGGATTAGCTACTAGACATTTAAGAGTACTTTGGCTTCCTCCTCAAGCCAAAAATCCCTTAATGAATTGTCCAAATCTAATTTAAATCAGAACATTTGGGAATTTCAATTTTTAATGCACTGCCTATGTGATGATGAAGCTTGCAACGCCTAAGCAATGCACACTCTCGTGCACTCCTAGTAGTTGTAGGCAATGCCAGATATCGCCTAGGTAATGGTCGTTTAAAGTTGATAGTTCTAGAGTCTTTTGAATTCCTTTTCAGCTAAAGTCTTCTCCTAATACCTACAATTAAAACCCATATCCATTAGTTATTGTTAAATTTAATAAAAATTATTAAAACTAACTATAAACTAGTGAAATCTAATATTTCCTAATATTTACTACCAAAATATAAAATAATAGAAAATTAGCTAAAAAATACCCAAAATCCCAATAAAAGTCAGGGATAAGTACTCCAATAAGTGCATAAATCATGTATATTTAGGATTTATCAACACCACTTTATTCTTCGAAATTTCTCCTCAAGCATGCCATGGTATCGAGGGCATATGGGATAAATAACTCTCAGGGCAACATATTATTAAGCAGAACTCCGAACTTATTTTTAGCCCCAAGAACATTTACACAAATTTAAAAGATTCATGGCGAAAATTTTGGTGCTTGGGTGGTTATCGGAAGGGAAAAGAAACTGGTGTTTAAAGATGTAGTCAACAAAATTCAGAGGAAACTACAAGTTGGAAGTCTCAAGCCGTGGGACTGACACATTAAATCTGTCATAAACTCCTCTCCTATATTCCAGCTTTCTTTTTATGAGCAGCCTAGGAAATTTTGCAAGCAGATTGATTCACTTACTGCAAATTTTTTCTGGGGTTCTAATGGCCATCACAAAAAAATTCATATGGCTGCTGGTCCAAACTATATTTTTCTGTTCTTGAAGGAGGTCTTGGATTCAAACGCATTCAGACTGTCAACCATCCTTTACTAGCAAAACAAGTATGGAGGGTCATTGATAAACTCCTATATTCTCTAAAACATTGTCCCTTAAGTACTGTAAGGATAAAAAATCTGGAATTATGCATCTTTATTCTATAGTATAGTTTGGATATGTAAGGCTATTTATAAAGCTAAAGATATTATTTGTTCCGATTTAAAATGGCTAGAAACCACATATCGTGATAAGTGCAAGGAGGTTCTCCAGTACATAACTCATGTATACTACTACAAAGCAAAACATATTGCAACTATTCCTGCTTCCGAGATCTGCACAATTATGGTTCTAGCTAGGAATTTCCAAGATCGAGAAGTTTATATGGTTTTGACATAGCAAAACATAATTGCAACTAATACTATTTCCATCGCAAGCCAAAAGGATAAGATTTACTGGGCAGGGAACCAATGTGGAGAATATAAGGTTAGAGAAGGTTTTAATCTTTTAAATCAAAAGCTCGCTTCTCAGATCAATAGTGATTTTAAACATTAGAAGCATTTATGGAAGCCTAAATTGTTTTTGAGAGTTGTTATGTCCACGAGGAAACTTTTAACTAATCCTTTGCGCATCTCTGATAATCTGATAAGGCACACAGGTGGAAAATAGTGGTTGGTGTGAAGACATTCACATTTTGCCTCCTCTCACATTATGCTGCTGAATGATTACCAACCGGAAGGCATGTCCAATTGGTGTAAAGGAAAACTTGAGTTTTAGTTTTAGTTGGCAGGACTTGGTGTAACCTTCTCTTTCTTTCGATTTAAAGAAAAAAAAAAAGATGAAACAATAGAAACCGATCATTCCAAGTGATAACGTTGGAGACAAAGTTGAAAACCACAAAAAAGTGTATAAGCCCCTCGTCCAAAATTTATTTTACTAATTATAATAATATCTTGAGCTAAACAAAATTAATTTTTATGTAACTTTTAAAAATTAATAAAATGGCAAAAGTATATTTTTAGTCCCTTGATTTTATCTAAACTTTCACTTTTACCTCTTAAATTTATTTGGTTCTAATTTAGTCCCTTAACTTTACTTTAGATTTAACTTTCATTTCTTAATTTCATTTGATTCTAATTTATTTCATTAACATCACTTTAGGTTTCACTTTCATTTCTTGATTCTATTTTGTTCCAATTTTACTTTTAATTTATCTTATGTATTACTTTTGACCTTTAATTTCATTTTGTCCCCATTCTATCTCTTAATTTACAAAAATTACTTAAATATTTCATATCCTCTAACATCTTCAAATTAAAATGTGTAATAGAAAAAAAAAATTATGTGGCTCCTTAGTGACTTAGTTCTAGTAACCTCTTACTCACTTGGATGTACTTCTTATAATACTTTTTCTATCACCACCCACTATGTTTTGTAAATCTCAAGATAATACTTGAATGGTTAGAAAGAAAAAACTAATTGAGTGGTTTTTGTATTAAGGGAGCAAATTGAAACAAAAAGATGAAAGTGAAGCCTAAGATAAAGTTATGAGATCATATTGAAATAAAATTAAGGAATGAAAGTAAAACTTAAGGCAAAGTTAAAGTACAATATTGAAACAAAATAAAATTAAAGAACAAAAAAGAAATTTGAGATAAAGTTAAAAAACTAAATTGAAATAAAATAAAAGTAAGGGATGAAAATGAAATCTATCTTAAAGTTAAGGGATCAAAATTGTATTTAAGGATAATAAAATTAAGATTCGTAACTAGTTTTACTAGATATTGTCAAAGAAAGGGTATTGTTAATTGACTATATAAGTATTTTCTCTCACAATCCTTTTCATTTGAAATGTAACTATGTTTAAAATTAAGCAAACCCACTTGAAATTAATTTAACTAAAGCCAAATTTGAAACTAGAACTAATTAATTTTAATATGTACTTAATCAGAAGAGAAAATGATAGCCAACAAAATCAACACAATAAGTATTGGGTTTGATTTTTGCTTATATTTGGTTTGAATCTAAAACTAATTAATTTTAATATGTACTTAATTAGAAGAGAAAATGATAGCCAACAAAATCAACACAATAAGTATTGGGATTGATTTTTTCTTATATTTGTTGTTACCCTAGTTTGAAGTTGGAATAACATATCTAACTTTTAAATTTGAACAAATTACTATTACCTTCCTTAAGATTTAAAATTTGTCACTTGATAGACACATAAAATAAAGTACCCCATAATTGAATATGTCATATCCTGTGTTTTCTAAACCCTGAGACACCAAAAGAAAGGTTGATAATCATGATAATAAGGGACTAGGAATTTGCATAAGATGAAAGAAAAGAGCAAAAAAAGTGGAAACAGAGCCAAAGTGCTTAAACAGAGAAAATCGACATCCCAAGGACAAAATTATAATTTTGAGTAAAATTTTAGAAAGTCAAATAAAGGAGTTCTAAATGGTAAAATTAAACTCACTAGGGTTTTTGAAGGCATTAGAAACCATATGGATTGTGATAATGACTAAATCCTTGACGGTATATAAGTTAGGATATTGGTTGACTGTAACTTTGACCTAATTGTTTCATATGATTTTAAATCTCAAAAAATTTAAAGCAAATGCTTTTAATAAACTAGATATTTTCATATGGAACTGACGGTTATAAAGAAGGATTTAAAACGAGCTTAAATGGCAATGTCAAAGTATGGTGGCAAATTTGTAATTATAGAAAAAGTTAAAATATCTTCACTTTTATAAATATTTTGGCCAACCCTCTTTTGCACTGCCTCAACTAAAATTCCAATAGCTTGAGGATATCTTCAATGGAGCAAAAAGAAGGAGAGAGAGAGAGAGAGAGAAAGATTTTTAACCATGTTTAAGGTAAAACTATGCACTTTTAGCCTTTCTCTTGGTTATAAAAGATGATCCTCTCCTTCTAAACTTTAATACTATGGTTTCAAAATCTTGATAAGAGAAAGCTTAGTATTTCTAAGAGGGAGGAAAGAGTTCTCCATAGAAAATCAATCAGTGCAAATTAAGGAGTTCAAAGATAGGTTAATTTTGAGGTAAGTGTCTTTATGTTTGAAACAAGCATATTAGGAAACCTAGAGCTCCTTTGCTTCTTGTAGAAAGAAAAAGTGATCTTCCACATATTTTCTTGTGTGCCTTTGATAGTATAAGGCATGTAGAATTAGGATAGATTATGAAAATAGAAAGAAAATGGCAAGAAAATTGAAGAAACTCTATGCAGACTCACTTGGTACACCTCTTGGCCACTCTCTTGTTTGATAGGCTAAGGAGTTTGTTTTTGAGTTCTATGGAATTTAAAGATCCTTTTGAGAATTATGGAGGCTAGGAAAAGTTATGGTTTTAATTATAAAGGCCAATAATGAAAGTTGAATTTTTCATGTGCATAGAAAACGCTAACTAAAGTATATGGCCATGCATGAGTGTGGCATTATATGTAAGACCCCTAATCAGATTCATGTGAGCCTAATGAGCTATCTAAGAGGTTAAAATGAGGCCTTGGTGCAAGAAAATGATAAAACTCTATAGAAGCTAATAATGGTGCTAGTCTTGGCCTAAGGGGAGAAAGAGTAGTTAGGGAGTGTTTTCATGAGTTTTATGGTTTCAAGAACTCTAGATATGAGCACTAGACATTAATGGAACTATTGGATTGAATTTATAAACCTTATTTTGAAAAGATAAAATTTTAAGGTTTATAAAGGGCTTAATAGAGCAACTTGGGATTTGGGTTGTTTTAGCTTACATGTGATGGCTCTAATGAATTCCATTAGAGTCATATGCCTCATGTCAAATGAAATCTTAAGCCCTAAAAGTTAAATTATAGAAGCCACCACTTAAAGGGCTTAAAATAACCTAAAATTACCTTATGAGTTTAAGCAAATTTATATAATAAAGAAGTGAGTTACAATAAGTTCTAATGTAACAACCTTAATTCTTAATTACCTTGATTAGGCTCAATTATACAATTAATTATTGTCAATCAAGGTCTAAAATCATTACAATTAATTAGATTGAAAAAAAGTGAGAAAAATTGAACCTTGATATTATTAGGGTTATTAACCAAACTGTCACAACTATTTAAGTCTACAAGAAATTCTAGTTATCAATTAAGAACCTTTGACACATGTTACTACTAATTTCCAATTCACAGAATTCCCTTATGATAAATCCCAAGGCATTATATAATTTTAACATAGTAAAACTCAGGTTTCTAAGTCAAAAATAAAGGGTTGGGAACCTTCATCGCGGCTTGAACCTTCTCTGTTGTGGCTACGTTAGTTACTAGAACCTAAAAACAAAGTTTGGAAACTCACGCCGTAATTTGGTACACCTGCGCCACGGCGTAAATGGCTACTATAACTTAAAATTGAAATTTCGCACCTTGTGCCATGACTTAGGTTTCTACGCTACGGCAAAGTGCTCTTGGGGACTTACTATTCATGTTTTGATCGCCGTAGTGGGTTAGAACCTCGTTGTGGCTAAAAACCCTCCTGGAGCATTCCAAGCTCGCTTCTCAATGCTCATCGTGATGAGCTTTAATTGTATCACAATGAGATTGCTCATTGTTACCCTTTTGTGTGAATATTTTGCCCCGCGCTGCAGTGCTCCTCACTTTTGACTAACCCTTGACCACAACTTGAGTCATTTTGGTCGTGACTCAACCCCCTATTGCACCTATAACTCCTAAATTTAGTTCCATATACTCTAATACTCACTCTAATAGTACTCTAGGGCTACTCTACCTTAATTTATAAAGTTCCAATGGCATTCTACTAATCTAAACTTCCTAACATACCCAATTCTAAACAACTCAAAAGATAATCTCTACATATTCATCTACTATATATCAACAAATTATGGACTTTGACACCAAGGATACTAGAGGCTATAACTATTATCATTCAAATGTAAATCCCAATAGAGAGCCTATGCATTACTAGTCTAAGTCAACATTTAAAGCAATACATGATTTCATTCTTAAATAATAAGTCATATCTTAAGGTCAACAAGGTTCCATATCAGGTTGTAAGCAAATTGATACATTAGATTCCATGATAATTATATTACATAACCAGTCTCTATATTTGGAAATTCATGATGCAATGTGGCAAACATATAAAAACTAATATTCTTATTACACAAACCTAATTTGACAAGGTTTTCAAACTTATGTACTACCAAACCATACATTATGCTTCCATTAATTTCTCCTTACCACTAAGAGGTCCGATCCCTGAAAATGTTAGCTCACAATTAGGGTGAGATATACAATCTCAGTAATAGGAGGAAAATTTCATATATATATATATATATATATATAGATTAATCAACATAATGCAATTATACAAGAAACATACCAAAGGTATCAATATCATCAATAAATGAACTAGTTAAACTACTAGTGACTACTATCCCATACTAGTAACACATATAACATGTTAATGGCCAATAACACTAAGAAAGGCCTGTCCACGGCACTAACTCACTAATGAGCACAACCTAGACTTAGTGCATTCAGGGGTCTGATCACAACCTAATGCCTAATCGAAGCACGATGCATGGGTGGCAATTGCACCATAGCTCTACCATGGTCTCACAAGGTCCAATCACTACATAATTCAAGTAGCCAACCAATCATTTAATATTTCAAAATCATACATGTATAGCAAATATCATATTAAAAAGAACATATACATGGAATTAAAAAATTAACCCATGTTATCTCAATAAAGCCAATTTCTCTTTCTCTAACTACCATCATGATCTAAATGCACACCAAGCTTAAAATAAGTAAAGTTATCATCATTTCTAGCAACAAATCAGATACCTAAAGAGTTGAACTACTAATGACTACCTAAAAGTTACTTACCTATCCACCACTAAATTCTAATTTCAGATTCTAGCTTTCCTACACTAGAAACCATAATAATTTACTCTAATCTCTGGGTAATTTCTCATAAAATAAAGGCTCATATTATAAATCAAATATGGGGGTCTCAAACTAGTGGTAGATGTATCAAAATGGGAAGAGGATACTTACGTAACAACACCCATAGCCTCAACCTCCGAAAATCCACCATGGAAGCACCAAACAACAAGTTTCAGTTTTGGGTGGAAGATAAAAATGCTCCAAATGAGAAACTAATCTGTTCAAATTGAAAAGAAAGAAGAGAAGGTTAAGTTCTATACATGTTACCTTGGCTAAATATTGCTTTAGAGGTGGGAAATGATGAAAATATGCAAGGAACCCTAGTCTCTCTTTTGGACCTCAAAAAATCTCTTGTTCTTCTTATGTTTTTGCAAAATGAGGCAAAAGGGAAGGGTTTTCTCATAGGGTTTTAGTGAGAAATAAGCTGGCCCATCAATCCAAAGTCCAATTGGGCTCCTTCCAAGTTGTTGGGCTATAGTTTAAAGAATGGGCTACAAAAAATTTAGAGCTAAGAGTGGAATATGCTGACCCAGAGGCCCAATTCCTTGTGGGTTCAGACTTTGGTTGGGTTGGGCCATGGATTCTAGGGTTACATAGGTTAAATGAGGGTTAGACCAAGTTTCAAGAATCCATTATTCCAAGTGGGTTGATGCTTAACATGTTGGGCTATGATATATGGGTTAGTTAGGTTCAAAATGGGTTGGGCTTCCCTAATAATGGAGTTGGGTCATATTTAGATAAAGTTGAGCCTTCATATAAATAAGCTTGGGCTTCTAATAATGTTCTTAACACACATAATTTAATCATGAGCCCAAGTCACATTTAAATCCATAAATATTGTTATACTTCCTTAAAATGGTCCAATTAATAATTACTATTATATTAAGATACTCAAATTTGTCATTTTCCTTAATCACTCTTAATAATTTAATAATCCCCAAATAATAGCTATTAATTATTTCTAGGGTGTTACATCTAATGGATTGTCTTCAATATAGATTGATGCATTTAGGCTAAACAAATGCAAGTCCACTTGATGGAGGTGTGAATCGAGAAGGAAGAGATAAGGGACCAAAGAAAAAAGAAGAACTATAGGAGTTAGTGGAAACTTGAGACTCCTAGCTCCACAAGGTAGCATTATCTTCACATCTTACATACTTTTGAATATTGAAATGAGTTGATATGCTTGTATGTGTAGTTGCTTGATATATCTATGAACTATGTTTTGATATGCTTTCCATTATAAGTTCTATGTATGAGTTTGATATATTTTCAAGTCCTACCTCCCTATGGTAAGGAATTAAGCATAATAGCTCTTCCTTGGCCTAAAAATGAATTTAGTTGAGCCTAACCAATATGTTTACATGCCATGGCTTGATGAAAAATGAGTTTTCATGTTAAAAGTTACATTTAAGTTTCATGATGCATATGAATGACATCCTTACACCACATGCATTGCATGTTCACATGGCATTTTTATATGTATTGATTTGGTTGAGATTTGCTACTCAAATTCTTTCCAAAATCTCACTCATATATTCCAACCAACCATTTCAAGCTCTCCAAGCAAGGGATAGGAAATAGAGAAGAACTAGGATTTAGAACATGTTATAATAAGGATTTTGAATGTACATAAACTTGATGTATGTATTAGAACTGTGTAACTAGTGTACATAGTGTAATTATGATGTATATGACAAGGTTTTATGATGAAAACATGTGCATGAGTTAGAGAGCATGATTATAAGTCATTTTGATACATAATATAGCCATGAGTTCATAATCTCATGTATGTGAAGCAATATGGAACAAATGTATACTTGGGAGTGGAATAGTCATTTTTTGATGCAAGCTTTATTTCATGCATTGGATCATATAGAATCAAAATTTGGTGGTTTTTGTGGAAAAGTACAAATTAGAGGTCAATTGAACTATTTTAGAATCAAAATTTAGTTTGAATGAGTCATAAATTACACCCCTATCCTTGATAGCTCAAATGATCTAATTTGGGACTCAAATTTGGAATGCAATTAGAGAATTTATAGAACTTTCCAACAAGATAAAAATAAAATTTTTTGAAACTATATAGAATATTTTATGAATTTTTAAAATTGACAAAATTATGTAAAAATAACTAGTACTGTAGTATATGATGTAGGTTCTATTTTTGTGGTTTTTAAAGAGTCAAATGAATTCATTTTTACTTAAAGTTTTATAACATAAAGTTTACATCATAAATTTTTCATAGACATCTAATTTGGATAAATTGGGGTACGTAACTCAAGTTATAAATTTTTGAAATTTAAAGCCTTATTATATCAAAAAGACCAAATTGGACTATGTGGCTTCCATATATAAATGGGATTCAAGTCTTGATTTTATAGACCAAAACAAACTTGTTTATAGTGATTATGAGTAAAGAAGAAGAAGAATTCAAATTTTGATTCCTGTAGCTCTAATTGATTTGTGAATAGTCTAAAATCCGCTAATAAAAGTATTGCAACATGGTTGCTAATGCATCTAAATGGTATATGTAAGTTAAATGAAGTTAGATATGATAGAATGTAACATATTGACTTTATTATTATTTTAGTCTTTTAACCTATTTATTTGTTTCAATTTAATTTTTTTTCAATTTAGTATCTTAAGTTTTAATTTATGCTTTATTTATTCTGTTTCAATATATTCATAAAAGACCATTTTAGAATGCTGAAAGAAATTAAAGAACCACTTTAGAACACTTAAAAAAAGGTTAAGGGACTTATTTGAAAATAATAGATAAATATGATACAAATTGAAAGTTAAATGGGCTTTATTACGTTAATATGCAAAATAAAAAAACAAAAAACTCAAATGCTGCGCCATCAAAACGTTTTCCTCAGACACTTATTATTTTTTAAAAATAAAAAATAAAAAGAGTCGTGGCATACTATATGCCGCGACTCTTATAAATTAATTAAATAGGTCACGGCATCTGCGATGCCGCGACCCATTTATATATATTTATATATATATAAATATATATTTATATATATAAAAGAATATATATAAATATTATATATATATATATATATTTATATAAATATATCTAAATATCTAAATATATATAAATGTATAAATATATATTTATATACATAAAAATATATTTATATATATATATAGATATATATATATATTTATATATCTATATATATATATAGAAATATATTTTTATATATACTTATTTATATATATATTTATATACTTATTTATAAATATATATATTGTATATAATTGGTTATAAAATTTATATTTAAAATATTTTATTATTTAAATTATTTAGAATGATAATTAATTTAAATTTTATAAAAAATATATTTTTGTAATATAATAAAAAATGTTAATAATATATATTTTTTATGAATAATTATATAATTTTGTAATTCAATTAAATATTTGTTATAATATTATTGAAAAATTATATGCTTATTATTGACACTAAGATAATTCAACGAAAAGAAAAGTATTCCAATATTATCTAGTTAATTATATTTTCTCAAACATTCTATTATTTGTATTTTTATGTAAAGGTATTTTATTAAAGGACATAGTCAATCCCTACAAATTAAAAGAAATTCCAAATACAAGAAAAGAAGTTAGAATTTTGTATCAGATTTATTAGAGTAAAAGAACAAGAGACTAAAAGAAAATGAAGAATAATATAGCATATTCAAAAAAGACTAAAAGAAATTCTGAGTAATATATAATTTTGAAATATAATTTTATTATAATATTTATACGTTTAGTAAAGAAAAATTGATCAAGCCCCTCTACTAATATTATTATTACTATTATAAAAATAAAAGTGCATGTTTTTGAATTTTTATTTTTATTTTTTAAGAGTAACAAATAAAATTTTTGACATTTTGAAATTGTAAAATGAAGATTGTAATTAATTTTTTCAAAAACAGAATACAGTTATAAGAAAAAATACTAAGATTTATTTTTGGAAGTCATTAAAATCAAAGAAGTTTATATACAAGGACTTATATATGTGTTATCTAATTTAATGTATCCCTATGTTTATTTGACCTATATTTGCTACTAATAAATAAAAAAAGAGATATAAACGGAATCAAACTTGTTGAGGAAAGAAAAAAAAAGGAAGTACAAGCAAAAGAAAAAAATATAAACACAAATTAAATTTAAAAAAAAAACTATATAGGTCATGACATAATTAAACATTCGAACAAAATATTTTGGTGACCCAGGGTCTATGTTAATTGTTTTTTCTTTCGTATATGATAGTGAAAAAATCAGTCACATAAGTTTAAATAATATAACACATCGATATAACTATTTAAACTAAAGTTTCATTAGTTTAATTAAAGTAACAAGTTATACCGATATTATATACTCACAATTTGAAACGTAGATATCAAAGTCCTTTATTATACAGGAAAATGTTATAACTATTAAAATAAAGGAAAAAAACTTAACATTTTACCCAATATGTCCTCCAGTCCCACATCTGAGTCTTCAGCGTAAGCGCTGCGGACGACGCTAAAGTGGCTTCTGTTCTGCTTCTTCTACTTCTGCTTCTTCTGCTTCTTCACCTTCATCCTCATTGGTTAATCCAATATTTGGTTGACAAGTAGGTTGAGGGGATTGAATAGGGGGAATCGGTTGATCAGGGGTGAAAAACTCCTGCTGGAAAGATGGTCCCTATGGTTCAGAAGGTGCACTCACATACTCTGCACTGAACGCAAACGGATCAGAAAATAGAGTAGTGAAAGAGATACCCCTAGGCTGCATAGTTTGGGGTGGCGGGGTGGAGAAGAACGACTGAGGAGTTGGTGATGTGAAGGACGATGAACCACTCCCAATAACAAAAGAAGGACCAGCATCTCCAACAGATGAAAAAGACCTAGGTGCGCCAAAGGATGGTGCAGCAGAAGAAGGACCAACACTTGAATAGTCTGCAAATGTTGCAAAAGGACGTGACTCTTCAGTTTCTTCATGCACAGATGCTGGCGTGTAAGAAGACGATGGTGCATCTGCCTGACATCTACTGCCATGGGTGACATCTACTAATGGCTGTTTAGTAGATATAAAACCATGTCCCCTTTTTCCTGGGCGAGCCTCTGGCTCTGGTGGTCTCTGTAGATGAGGAGCAGGTGGAGCAGGCTGAGAGACCAACATCTCTCGATGTTCACCCAAGGCTTGCAACATCATCCTAACATCTCCACGAGTTCTCTCCCTAAATCCCGCATAATCAAGTGTCGGAGGATCAGCAATGGAAAGCATATATAGGTTGTCCAGTATATCAGTCTGTGAGGAAAGAAAAAGATCAATCGTTATATAGTTGGAAAAAAATATGCACAAGTAAAAGGTAAAAAATAGAAGAAAAGGTCATACCACAAAACCTTGGGAACCACTCTCTGGATGGATCCACCGTCGTGTATGGCGCCAATACTAACGCATATAATCAGAAGAGCGATCTAATGAAGATACCTCTGTATCTGCTTGAGCAACAACACGCTCCCACATATTCCATGTAGAGATAAATACCATATGCTCCTGACGCCAATCTTTATGCGTTTTTCCTCTTAGTTGCAGAGTATGCAACGATCCCACATTAAACGGTGTTTAAGGGATATGCTGTTGCTGACCAAACTGATGGAGAATACGGTTTGCATGGTGAAATTTAACCATCCAAAAGAAAATAATAGGTACAGACGCTCGCCATATATTTGAACCCACTCAACAATAGTTCGGAATTAATTGTTGGACATTCGGATGGTCATATGGCTACCAAATGAACTCATCATCCTTCATCTGATCTAATAATATCCTATAAGTCCGTAATGCCTCAGTGGTAGGACGAATATGTTGGGGGACACACCTCCATCTGAAACCCAACGGCGGTCCCAAGGGGTATATTTCTATTTGAGGATCTGCCTGAGCAGGGAGAGGTGGAGCTAGGCATGAGAAACTATCCCATACCCATAGGTGAAGTAATGTCAGGCAACCACCAATATTGACCTCTGCATAATTAGTTGCACCGCACAATTCTCTATATAAGTGGGTCAAAATTGCGGATCCCCAACTATAATGACCAGCTTCATCGAAATCGGCAAGTAATGGTAAATACATCAACATCACCCTATGCCCGGTCCGATCCGGCGTCAAATATCCCCCAATCAACCTCATAATGTATGCCTGAGCAAATTGCTGTATGGTCTCATCATTGGCATCGCCTGGTAAGGCCACAAATATCTGGGCAAACCATGGGACACTGAGTCGCTGTCCATCCATGACCTCTGGAGGTGGGACCACGCCAAGTAACTGCTGGCACATAGTTGTTCAGTTATAATTGGTTCTTCCTGAAACAACTTATCCTGTGCAAGGTAGTCCAAGTTGAATAGCAACATCTTGTAAAGTAATAGTTGCCTCTCCCTTAGTCAAGTGGAAAGTGTGAGTTTCAGGCCGCCATCTCTCAACTAAGGCTGAAACTAATGCTGCATTAAAATTAAACTGACCAAGTCGAGAGACCCCAAAAAAACCAGCTTGGATCAAGTATGGAACAATTGCAAGTGGAGGATCAAAGATGTGATCCTCCTGTGCTATCCGTCGTATACGCAAAATGCGATCGGCCTACAATATGCATTTATGTTATTAACATATAATAATATATAATAAGTAGAAAATAATAATTGTATCTGTTTTATGTTACCTGTCCCTGCCATACGGCCTGTGAAACGTGCCGAGTCTGCAAGTATAAAAGGAAATCATCCTCAGGTCCAGGATCGATCACGCTCAGATGCCCAGCCATTGTACTATTACAATGCAATATTGCTATGAGTTAAGAAATTTATCATCAAATATAATTAGTAACTAAGTTTTCTATAAAGAAAATTATAAATGCAAACAGAAAAAAATAATATGCTTATAAATAAGTTAGCAAAAAAAGAGACAATAGCAAGGGGAAAAAGAAAAAACAAAGTTTCATATAATGCTGTTGCACAGCATAGAATTACACCAAGAGTTCATTACAAGAAACAATAATAAATATATATAAAGTTCCAAGAAACAATAATAAAGTTACAATACACTGATGACAACAAAATAGAAAATGTGACAAATTTAATTATATTAACTTCTACTTGGTCGTTGCGATGGGCAGATTGATCGATTATGACCCACTTGTCAGCACAACCCGCATCGCTGTTGTTCTCGCAGCCCCTCACGCCAATCCATTTCATTCCGAATTCTAGAGGATTTTGGCCTCCCTCGTTGCCGAATCATAGCAGGATCAGGTACTAACCGTGGGCCTATAGTTTGTGACCAATACAGTTCTCCTCCCATCGGTTGGAACTCTGTCTTGTATGCATTAACGATCGTGTCAAGTTGAAATAGTCGATCCACATACTGGAGCGGATCAATTGAGACTGAGGCACATGCGGCGAATACATGTTGGCATGGATATTTCTGAATTTGGAACTCACCGCAATCACATGTGCGACGGGCCAAACTCACCTTACAGCACCGACCATATTGTTTGTTTGTCAGATCATATGGTTCTTCAACTTCAAATTCTGATGCTCGCCTATCAAATCTTCGTACAGTTAAGGCAGACGCACTCTGTATTAAGGATGATAATTTTTTCATTACATCCTCTGGGAAAATAGCACCGGCCTTAAGTTGTGTGGTGATCGATTGTGAACGCTATACCCAGTATCTGTTCAATCTATACATAGTTGCTTTTACCAGTCCACTGATAGGTAAGAACCTGACCCCCTTCAACACACTGTTGATACATTCAGCCAAATTTGTAGTCATATGGCCCCATCATCGGCCCTCAACATCATACGCACGAGACCATTTACTCTTGGGAATATCCTCAATCCAATTTACAGCTTTCGAGTAGAGTTGACGTAATTGGGTCAGTTGTTCATCCACTTGATGCCGCTCATGCAAGTAACCTGCATGAATAATTATTCATTAATACGTATTTTGCTACAACAACCATTAAAACAGTTTATAGGGTTAGTAAACCATACCAATATTAATGAATCTCTTCTTTAACCACTTATTTCTGAATGTTGTATTCAAATTACTTGCAATATGTCTTAAACAAAATATATGATATGCTTGCAGTGGCTGCCACCTAATTTCTGGATTCGAGACAGCAGCCAATAGTCCAGGATGTCTATCAGAAATCAAGCAAATCCCCATCTTATTTGGTAAAACTCGGCGCCGAAGCAAAGAAAGGAACCATGCCCATGACTCTTGTGTTTCACCTTCAACAACTGCAAATGCCAAAGGAACAACTCTGTTGGCTCCATCTTGTAAACTTGCAATTAGCACAGTCCCCTTATACTTTCCATACATGAAGGTTCCATCAACTTGCACCATAGGTTTTAGATAATCAAACGCGTCAATACATGGTTTGAAGGTCCAAAAAACTCGATGAAACTTTGCTAAAGAATCTTCAGTTGAGTTATTCTGTTGGCATTCCCTATGGACAAGCTCATAATAAGACCCAGGCATGAAGTGATCAACCGCTGCTAACCACTTCGGCAAGAAGGCATATGATTGTTTCCAATTTCTAAATGCAATGCCGATTGCTCTGTGCTTTGCTGTCCATGCCTTTTTGTATGTAACAGTGTAGCCAAATATGCTATGCACTCTTTCAATAATTTGCCTAATTGATACCGAAGGATTCTCAGTCACCATTGACACAATGTGCGATGAGATGACGTAAGAGTCAAGCTTTGGATGATCTTGCGATAATGACGGAGAAAGACATGTGTGTAGTCCATTGTATCTTGTTATTCTCCAATGCATGTCCCTCTCATCCCGACTTGTTCTAACTTTCCAGGTACACTGACCACCATATTCTGGACAACGATATTCTTCATATTTTTCTGACGAGTAATGCACTTTAAATGTGTAGTGTTTCCGAACAGAGTATATCTTCACCGCACGCAGCATAGACTGTTTATCTGGGAATCGCATACCGATATATAACTCTTGACTACTGTTAAGGTCAATATTCTCATTTATCTCAGGGATCTCAATAAAATTTTTATCATCTAAACTAATTTGTGATAGCATGGCATATGCTGGGTCCTCATATTGGCCCAATGGAGTAACCTCACCCTCATTAACATCGTCGCCCTCTGACTCATCATCTCTATGGTTATTGATATTAGGCGGAACATCATATTCATCTTCCTCTTCAAAGTCATCTATAATGTCCTCTGTTTCAGTAGGGGGCGATGAAGGACCCGCATTGAGAATAGGCTGATGAGTTGAGCTTGGTTGGCAAGTCAAATCGAGGGTAGGCTGAGCAGCAAAATGGCTAACACCTGTCATGTTAGTATCAAATTATGAGGTATAATTATTGGAACCTCGGATCTGGCCAGTTGATGGAAGAGATAGCGGTACATGAACCTCAGCTTGAAACTCCAGTAAATTTGCGCCAGTACTTGCCATATGTGCATATATATCCGGTGTGCCTAATTGATTTGAAAATTTTCGGTTAGCCTCCCACATGGTTTGGATATCATCGTCATCTTCCAAAGTACACGCCAAATACCTTGTGGGATTACATGAGTGAGGGTACCTGTATACCAACTCGGACACAGATTGATTTGGAGCCAATCGTAACTTTTCACCCACCACTTTTTTCAATCCTTTGAGAGTAATGCAGGCGTCAACTCTTAATATTTTAGGTCTATCACAAACAAATGTTGCACCTTCTTCACTGTCATAGATTTTTCCATTTGCATATATGCATATGATTTCCTGTCTCACACTCATTATGATTCCTATTATACAAAAAGTGTAATGACCTTCAGCATTGTATACTATTCGAATTCTATTATTGAATTTAGTACATTACATTTATGTATATTTAAGTTAGAATGAATAAAAATTATTTATGAAAAATTAGCATGAGTAAAAGTTACGTATAATTCTATAGCTTAGAAAAAAGTTATATTATTATGTTAATTTATATACTTTCACTCAATTTTTAATTCAATTCCTATTATTCATAATTTATAGTAAAATTCTTATAATTCTAAGAAATTTATATTTAATCCTTAAAATTAAACTCTTGTTTACAAGTCATTGAATTTTATTAATGCATCCCATCATATGTCATATTAACAATATGAATATATGCAATTTATACTAATAGAAAAAGTAAAAATAAGTAATAAAATAAAATAAAATCAAGTGTATGTTATACAAAGCAATTTAATTTGTGACTTGAGTTATATATATTTTAAACTTTAAGAGAATATATAATTAACTACATCAATAGAATTTCTTAATACAAGAAAAGAGGTTTAACACGAATAAATAAATTAACATTTTTGAAAATATAAATATTTAATTAATTTTTACATCAAAAATTGAATTAAAACTAATAAAATTATAAGAATCAACAGAATAATTTAACTATAAGAAATGAAAACAATAGAATTATAAGAATCAAAAGAATAATTATAAGTGCATACAAACTAAATTATAATGTAACTTCTATGTATCAAAATAAACTATAAAGACATATAAAGTTAATTTTTATTTTAAACAAGAGATAAAAATTATTTTAGTGCAGAAAGTTTTTTTTTAATTTTAAACATGAGGTAAAAACTAACAATATCTTAAAAATAACAAGATACGTTTAATATTTTTTCTTTTCCCTAGTACGTATTATACATTATAAAGAGAAACACAAAAATTAATAATGATTTTGTTTTCTTCAGTTTGACAATCAGCTAGTTAATAAAAAAGTTTTATTCCTCCATTTACAACAAGTTAAATACAATTAATTTAAAAAACATATTAAAGAAACAAAATATTCAGTAACAGTATAATAATTTTTTTCCTTCACTATATTTAAACTTAATATTCATACCTGAAGATATTGAAGATTTCTTCTTAAATGATGATCTGAAACTTTACTTGTTTTATCTATGTTTTCTTCCTTGCTTGATCTTTTCTACAATAAACACAATAAATAATAATCAATAATACAAGTGTAAAGAATATCAAATATAGGAAGGAGAGTAGTAACAAATAAGTAAGGAAAAGAGAAAAAAAACTTACAATGTATAATAAAAATGAAACAAGCCTTGCAAGGGTAGGAAGAATGAAAGGAATGAAAGAAAAAAAAGATTTACTATGTAAAAGAGGAGAAACGAGGAGGAGAGAGGAAGTGGGGGATGGAAGAAGCTATTTTTGAGAGAAGAAGGAAGAGGCAGCGGGGAAGAAGAAGGAAGAGGCAGGGATGAAAATGGGGAAGGGATTATACTGCAGTTGGGGGGGGGGGATGCTATAGCTGCACGCTGTAGCGTGTAGCTTTGCCTGGTCACGGGTCAGCGACCCGTGACTAGGTGGCAAGGGGTCGCGGTATCAAGGATGCCGCGACCCCTTATTAATTTTTTTTAAAAAAATGGGTCACGGTATGGCTGATGCCGCGACCCATTTTATATAAAAAAAAATTAAGTATCGACGAAAAATGTTTTTGCGGCGCAGCATTTGAGTTTTTAGTTTTTTTATTTTTCATATTGCTATCAAAAAGCCAAGTTAAATGACTATATTAAAACAAAATATATAATTAAGATATTAGATTGAAACAAATAAATTAATTAAGAGACCAAAATTATAGTGACGCTTGATTTATTCCTTCGACGGGAAGTGGCAGTTTTTACCCTCATTTATACTTGATAACGTTAAACTAGAGACAGGGGCTAAGAAGGCAGGAAAACTAAAAGATAGAAAAATGGCTGACCAAAAAAAAAAACATAGATATTAGCAATTGCGAAAATAGAGCCTTGGGTAGGGGCGACACAAACATATTCTGTAGCTTAGGCGAAATTTTAATACAAGACTTTTTATCTTCTTAATAAAAAATTTTATTTTTTCTCCTTAAAATTTAGTTTTCTAGTTCTGCATTAAAGTTTTCATAGTTAGGTTCTACATTATTCTAACTTTTAACTACTTTTTATAGGTATATATTATTTTCTTGTGAAACTTTTTTAAAAAAATAGAATAATTGAAACTTAATTGCAATATAGATCACATGATGGAACCTTTTAATGGAATGATACCATTAATTGTTTCTCAATCAAAGCAGAATAACTTTCTCTTGCTTTTGACATAAGTGGAAGATAAACACAATGAAGGAGGGTTTGAGTATTATTCAAAATGAGAGTAAAAATGATCAGGAATAGTTTTATAGCAAAATATTTGAGTGTTAGTGTGTTGGGAATGAAAGACAGAATAAGTTGTGAGAAATAATTTATTGTTAAAATTTGATACACTTAATTATGGGGAGTAAAAAAGGACAAAAAAGAGTTAGAATGTTGGGAATAAGAGATATTGATAAAAAAAATAGGGAGAAGAAATAGGGTTTGCAATTAATATGAGTGAAAAATAGTGATATTTATGAAGCAATTAAGAAATTTTAGGGCCTTGACTTGTAAACATTTTTTTAAAATAAATTTGACTCTTTCTTTGTCATTAAAGATAATAAAAATTAAATTTTTTATAATTATATAAATTATAGGTGATACTAACCTAAAATTTTAAAAGGCTTAAGCAACGACTTTACTTACTTTATGCTTGAGCTGCCCTTTGGGATGAGTATTCGCCTCAGTTACTCTCTTCATAGTCTAGTTTTATCTCTAGTCTCTTTGTTTCTTTTTTCCTTTTAAATGATAAATTGACCTCTGCAATTCTTTGTAATGGTTTCCATATTGGTATTTAGAGAAAAATTTGGACAATGGGAGTTCAGTACAGGTGGTGTTCCTCTTGTTTTGGTTATTCTGAGTAAAATGTTTTACAAAGTGATGCAGAGAAAATGAGAGAGAGAGAGAGGATGGATAGATGCAGAGGTGGCCAGTAACAAGGAAATGGCACAGAGAGGTAAAACTCTGTATTCTAGAAGGATGGTTAGGGCTCTCAGGCTAAACATGTAATTAGACTTCACAGTTAAATACCAATATAAATAGATTCTAACAGGGGAGAACAATGATAACTTTTAAAAGGTTAAAATGTAGAATTTTCTGAACTTTATTTATAAATAATTTTTTGACTTTAAAAATTTTAATGAATCTTCTAAATTTAAAATTATGTGTGAGTCATATTTTATTGTCAATTAGTTTATTATTTTACTAATAGAAATGTAAGGAATTATTTACATAAAAAATAAAGTTTGGGAGTCTATTTTTAGATTTTGATGATTAGGACAATATCTAGAGATAAAGTTGAAGAAGATTATATGTATTTTGACTTCTTTGAAGTAGAAAGATATCAAATATTAAATCCTTAAACTTTAGGAGAGGTAATAATAATTTACCTTTTAAATATTTTCTACACACAAAAATATTATAATTATTGAAGAATGAATCATTTTTATTGGCATGTCTTACAAATTTAAATATCAAAGATGAATATATATATATATATATATATTCTCCCTGTATCAAAGCTGAAATAATTAAAAAGTATTATTGAAGAAATGTATTATCATGCCTCCTTTGAGCTGAATGAGACAAAGTTGGAAACTGTAAGAGGCGAAACTGTGTTATAATTACACAGATACATAGGCTTCTAGCTGGGATGAGGACGATAGTGGGGATAAAAACTCACGACAAGTCATGGCAGTAGTAGTGGTATTATCTTTGATTACTATGTGTAACTTAAAAAAATGGGGTTTTATGGTATTTTGGAGGTACATATGTGTGTGTGCGTGTTGAATGGAGTATTGGAATGCAGGAAGTTATATGAAGTGTTGTAAGGTGTAGCGTCATTATATGCATTTAGGCCAAAATGATACGCAATGGGATATGTTGCATGAGGAGTCACCCTTTTTCCCAGAACTTGAAAACGACAACTATATATGTATCTGTGGCCTTTGCTCAGGTAGGGTGGGTCAACATTGGACTCCCACTTGCCCGCCAATAATTATTTTGTTATTTTGCAGACTTTCTCCCATTTTGTAGCTTAATTTAATTAAATTTATTATTTCTATGAGACTTTGTTTGTACTCGCACACACCACCCCAGGGAACCCAGTACACTAAGGCCAAGGAAAACTAGGGTTAATTAGAGACAAGTCACTCATTAATTGATAGTTTAATAAAAAAATTAAATGATAACTTAGTTTACTACTTGAATGTTACGTTATCATTATCAAGGAGGTAGATTAAATGAGTAAAATTTTTAATATTTCTCATGTTATTTTGCCCCTTACCCTTTGAATTTGGAGACTCCAATGAATGATTCTCAACTCACTCTTGATCCATTTTACCAATCATACAGGCCACAATTCTTAAATCCTTTCGTGACATAACACTAATTTTCTCAAAAAAATAAATGTTTGTAAAATACCATTTTAAAAATGTTATAACATGTACTCATTTTTTATTATTGAATCTTTAGAATAATAATTTTAATAGAATAAATTATGTAAACCTTTCTAAAATTTGACTAAACTGCACATATATCTCTCTTATTTCAAAAATTTTATCCAACGCTCTGTAATTTATTTTTATTAATGAAATTAATTTAGTTGCTTTACTGTCATTAAAATTACAATATCATATCATATGCAAAAAGTTAACTGCTTTTAATTAAAAATAAATTCTTGACCATAATGTAAAACCCAACACAGAGGGCAAAACTACATTTGAAATAGTGTATTTTAAAAATACATATTAAATATAATTTAACTAAAATTTTTTAAAAAAGTGTAATTTATTCATTTTAATAGCATAGGTAAATTAAACTTGCAGGTGGACCCATGATCAACTATACATCACAGTTAAACCTTTCAATCATCTTCGCGTTGATTGGCTTCAATGGAATTCAAACTGAGGGATATCTTCAACTCTCTCTCTCTCTCTCTCCCCTCTCCTTCCTAGCGTCATTGGAACGTGAGATAATGTCATTTTCAAAGTTATTAAATAAGTCTAATGCCTTAAGATTAGACCTATTCACACACAACTATTATTATTTAAAAAGTATTTTTTTTGGGCTGATATTTTAACGAAGGAAGTTACAAGTTTCTTATAGGACACCTCAAATGCAGGGCCCCTAGTACTACATTGGGGTAGGGACAAACAGTAATAAATTAAGCAACAATTGTCTTCGTATTTTGTCACCATGCTGCACTATAAGGATTGCAGAAGGGTGTAGAGAAGACAAATTATGCTGGCTCTCTTCTTTGCTATTCTGGGATTACCATAAGACTGGTGGGCCATCCACCACTTGAACATCCCCTCTCTTTCTTTTTCTCTCTCTTTATCAATGTTATTGGTTTAAAGTATGAAACGTATAAAATTGCTTTAAAATTAAAAAAAAAATAACACAAAAAATAGGAGTATATATAATTTACTTTCTCTCTTTATTTATTCTTTCTTTTTTTTAATTTCTTTCTCTCTATATTTTATAAACTTCACATTTTATAAGCTTCAAACTCTTTCTTCTTTTACCTCAATTAAGTAAACCGAAAAGGCAAAATTAGCTCAATGGAATTTAGCACTCAATTTTTCCTTCTATTTCAAACCAATTAGTAAGGTATTTCCCACAAAGAATTGCCATAATTAAGGTCAAAACCCCCACAAATAATAGAATTTTGTACCTTTCGCTCCTAAATTTTCTCTTTTCTGTCCCACATTATAGGAGGTACACACATACACATGCATAATCACTTTTGCAAGTTAGAAAGAGGGGTGCTACATTGCCAAACAAAAAAAAAAAAAAAGTAGTGTCAAGTGAAAAATCTTATCTCATAAATGTAGTTATATTTATGATCAAATAATCTCTTCTGAACTTTTTTTTCCCTTACCAAGCTTTTTTAATTGTGAATAGAGACCTAACTTTGAGTTTTACACCAAATACAATTTGTTAATTTTATAGAAAATGACAAAGTATTAGCTATAAAAATTTTAAAACTAAGACAGCATTCGTTTTCGTTTCAATTTATTTTAGGTTCCCCTAAACTTCATGAAACTTATCTTCACACCTCATCTAATGTTTAAAATAATATCTTTACCTTTTTTTTCTTATTTGAGTAATAAAAAAAGTGGTTATAGATTATCTAAATTTCAACTTGCAAGTTTTTTTTTTTGTAAAATTTAAAAGAAATAAAAGTGAAACATGAAAAATTTTAATGTCATAAACATTTTAAAATGTTGTCTCATAGTACATGTCTATCTCTCTTTAACTATAAAAATAAATTATTCAAAAAATAACTTCAAAGAATCATTGTTATGAATTATCTAATAAATGTGGTAAAAAAGGGATACAAAAAGAACAAATGTAAAATCTTCCATCCTTTGTGACAACTCTATGAAAATATGCTTGATAGACCAGACTTTAAGAGAGTCGAAGAGACGATTAAGGTTCCCGACTGCAGGGAACGATGGGGAAAGAGTATTCTATATTTATCAGAACAAATTTCCTAATTTAAATTTTCGTCAACACTTTCGGTGATTTACAGGTACTAGGAATTTCCCACCAAAAGATAAATTGCGAGGGCTATTAACTCTATTAACAATTTATATTAATTAAAAAACTCCATAAATTGAAACCAAATGATGCGTACACGTAAATGTTATAAATATTAGAAAAACGTAAATATAATTACTAAAATGACAATACGGAGAAGTTGGTAAAACGTATTTGAGTATGATAATAATATTCCTCACAACTAAGAAATGTTGCAAAAGTTAAAGAAGCCATTAAAACTATAATTAGAGTAGAAGGAAGAGCATCAGAGGGGGTAAAATCTACAAAATTGGGAGGTTTATCCTTGTTCCTTGTAAACCCTAAAGAGACTTAAATGAGGAAAGTAATAATTTGGTGCTTAGGTTGTTAGATTAATTTAATTTTGTTTTTAAAATTAATAAATATACAGGTTAATTTTTAAAACTAACAAACTCATTATTCATTATTTTGTTTTTTTATCAAATTACAGTTACAATGAGTTTGTCAATTTTTTAAAAATCAACTCGTATATTTATTAATTTTGAAAAACAAAAATTAAATAAATTTAATAACTTAAGCAACAAATTATAGATGTAGTACAAATTAACTTTGATTCATTAAGCAAAGAATAGAAATGCGAAAAGATTTTCCAAAACCTCCCCTATCTCCCCTCTTTTGTCCTTTGGTTGTTTCCGTACACAGATTCAATACAGCGGGGCCCGCTGAGGTGTCCCCTTCCTACGGTTCATCAGCCCCACCGAAATTTCCGACACCGGCGAACACGCCGGCAGACAAGCTCCTCTGTACGTCGAACCGCCACCGCCACTGCTCCTTTTCTTCCTCACAATCTCCGTCGTCGCCGTGCAAGCGAGCGTCCTGCAATCCACCCCTCCGTAGCCACCCGAACCGGACGACGTCGTCCGGTTCGAACCGGCCGGCTCGAGGACCGAGTCAGGTGTCATGAGACCGTTGTCGAACCCAGTATCAGGCAAGGGCAGGTAGTTGCACTCGAACAAGTACCCAGAGAGGCCACCCCTTGTCCTCAAAAGGTAATTGATCTGTAAAGGCAAGTAAATAGAAAGCTGAAGTGATATGATATGATATGAAATGAAATGAAGCCATTTGAGAGAATTGGCATGGGAGTTTGAGAAAGCTGAGAGATTGTGGAAGAAAAAGGTGGAAACATAATGGAATGGGAACTTGATGATGGTATTCAAACTTTTAATTTATTTATTTATATATTTTTTCATTTTTCAATGCGAATTTGCAAAATAAATTAATTAATAAAGAAGAGACCTTGCACGAAAGAGAGCAGAATTGGTATGGGTCTTGCAGGCTTCTGTCACAGGTACTGCAGAAATTGCCGGAGCCTCTGAAGTTCCGTGTCTGTGGCCTTTGGTTTAAAAATACCACTTTTGCACTGTTCGTTGTGTATGACTGTAAAAGAGAGTGAGAGTCTGTGAGACCCGTCTATTCTTTTGATTCCCCTATTGTTTAAACCTTCATGAGGAATAATCAATCAATTCATGGACTTCTCAAGCATGCAGAAACAGAAACATCAATTGAAACATGGGTTACCTCTAGCTTTGCGGATTGTTTAGCGTTAAATTATTTTCCAGTGCAAGGAATCCATTACAAGATATGAACAGAAGTGAAGCAAGTTTCTCAATTCTCACTATCTTCCATTTTTCTAGGTCAATTATACCGAACATGCGCTTCTAAGATGAAAAATTTTCACTTACTTGAACAGAAGTGCAGTCAATTAACTTGGCAGCATCATCCAACCTTATAACGTCGTGATAAACATATCTTCTAATCTGGAAAAATAGCGAAAAAACTAAAATCAGACCAAGAATTTAAACAAAGCAAGGATAATTAATCTATCATCAAATGGGTTTTTCGTTATATGAAATTTTGAGTGAGAACCTGTAAGAGTCTGTGAGAGCGATGAGGGGACAAACAGTGAGGGCAGAGGCTAACACAACAATCCAAACAGTACACGTTCTTTTCATTCTTCTTTGCTTCCTCATGAATTATGCAAGCGTTATAGAATTTCTCAGACAGAAGGACTTGAAGCCAGCGAGGAACATGTGAAGAAGAAACCAACTGCATATATGACCATGAATTGAATTAATTAACATTCAGAGAGATACCCCAAGGAAACAGAAAGGACAAATTTGCAGGTAATAGCTGTGATAGCAAGGAGAAAAATAATACCCACCATGATTTTCTTCCTCCAGCAATTTGAATTTTGATGTGCTTCTGTGTGTTTCTGAATTGGAGCCTGGGGTTATGGAGATAGTGAGGGTGAGAGAAGCTGCGATCAGAGAGAGAAATAAACTGGATTTCAAAAGGAGGAGAGAGAGTGTGTCAGTAAAGGGGAACGGCGCTTGACAGCTGAAGATACAAATATTACTGTTACCAATGAAGAAGAGGGCAGGAGGAAAGGGGGGGTATGGTGGCCACAATTAAAGAGGATTGTGTCACACACTTCGCTCATCTTAAAGTAATGGATTTTTTTTCTTAGAAAATTTAATTTTTTATGAAATCGAGTTTTTATTATTAAATTTTTTTACTTGTTATTATACTAATAGATTTAAGAGAAATTATAGTGTAAGAATTTAAGTTTAAAATATTTATGTTAAAAGATATTAAATTTTAAATTATTTTAAAATTATTTCAAGACAAAAATTTAAATTACATAAAAAATTATATTTTAGATCTTAATTTAAAATTTTTCTGTTCTTATCATTTAAAATAATTTAAAAATTAAAAAATCTTTTAATATAAGTATTTTTAATTTATGATTTTAACTGTAATTTTTTTCTAGATTTAACAATACAAAAATTGAAAGTCACACTTTTTATATTGATATTTTAATTTAATCAGAATACCAAAAGACTAATCAAATATAAATTTTGTCAATCAATAATTTCTTGATGAGTGTTCCCATGAATTTTGTTGATTCGGAAATATTTGTTTGAGTTATTGTGCATTGTATATGTGTAAATAATACTGAAGGGAAGTTTGACTATTTATAAGGCTGAAATTTATCTATGATTTAATTTATTTCTATTTTAAAATTTTTATTTACTCAATATATTATTAAGAGTAGTCCTTATTTAGTTGTTGAATAAATTTGATTTAGTTTAAACAAATACCTAAAATTTAAGTTGATTTCAGATAAAAAAATATTATTTTTATTAAAATAATATTAAAAATAAATCAGTCTAATATTACAAATTAAGGTACACTAACATATGTGAGATTCCTTTTCAATCACGCTTACCTTTATCAAATTCACACTTTTTTGGAAAATATATTTTTAATTGTCTTGTGAAGTTTTATATTACATAATGGTGTCTCATATGATATTGTACTTTCTCTTTCTTTTTTGTTATGATCAAAATATCATCAAATTTTGTTGGAATTATTCTCTTTTTAAACAATATGGTATTCTCTTTTGATAAATTATAATATTGTTTCTATCCGTTTCATTTATTTCTCTCACAGTAAAATATATAGAATATGATATCTAGGAGACATTATTATAAAATACGTATTAACACTCTTGTAATTAAATTGTTTGAGAAAAGAAGCAGTAAAATTAACAAAATAAAAGGATAAACCCATCAATTTTAAGGGAAGTTGGAATCGACTTAAAAAATGTTGCTTTTTTCATTGCTGTTCAAAAAGAGCCCATGTCCCGAAACCCTGAAAATCTCTAACCAAATGGTTCATTGTGAATGGCTGTCTTGCTGGCGCTCTCTCTCCCTCTGTGTATCTGCTAAATGACAACACAAGAAACAGTGACTTTTCTCAGTTCTCGGTAGAAAAAGTGGCAAGTGGGAATAGGCTCAAAATGACCATTTCGTAATGACAATTGCACCAATTAGTTTTTTTTTCTTAAAATAAAATTGTTATTTAAATTTTTAAATATTTTTCAAAGAATACTTTATTTTAATCTCTTACAAATAAAATATTTATTAATTTAATTTCTTATAAAATTATATTTTCAATTTAACTTATCATAAATAAATATCTTTTAATTTGACTCCTCATAAATAAAATTATTATCAATAATATCATTATATTAATTTACTATAAATAAAATTAATTAAAAATTAGTAGAAAGACATTATTTGTAACCTATAAAAAATATGTTGCATATCATCATATTTATAAATTTATTTACAATAAATTTATATAAAGACATTATTAATAATAATTTTATCCATAAAAAATTAAATTAAAACATGCCCATCTATAAGAGATTAAATTGATAAAGTAATTTTATGAAAGATTAAATTAAAAAATATTTCATCTGTGACAAATTAAAATAGATTTACTCATTTTTATATTTAAAAAAGCTTTTTCAAAAAAAAGAACCTTGTTAAATATGATAAAATTTGGTTAATTATTTATTAATTTTAATTATAACCATATTAAGATGGTTGGGGAATGATAACCTTTTTTATATATAGATTGTTTTTACTTTTCATAAATTGTAAATTTTGAACTCTTTTACGTTTAATTATAAAAAAGTTTCATTGATAAAAAAAAGTTATTTAGAACAATGTTTTATTGTATTGGGTTGATTATTAAACTTAACAGCACTGTCAATATTCTCATATTAATTATACATTTCTAATGCAAATCATTCTTTTAGCTCTTTACTTTTTCTTAGTATAAAAAATCATGAAGCTATTATTTATGACTAGAGATTAAGGTAGCTAAGGATCTAGTCAAGAAAACTTAGTTGAAATATAATAGTCGATGACATGAACTAGCCAAAGCTCAATTACCAATTAAATACCCATGCCTCATATAACAGAAAGTTGCAAAAATAAAAGGGCGTGAATCCTGCAAAATAGTAACATTTAAAAGTAGTTGAACTTTATGATCCTTGTTATTAGGCTAATGAAAAGCACAAATATTATGAACAAAGACATGGATTGATGGAGAACGTGTATAATAGAGGAGGCTATAAATTGAAAGCAATGAGCACCATGCAACACACACATAAAAACCTTTTAAAATTCTTACAATCACAATTTTTTTTATTTTTTTTAGCTATTTATCTGCTTTATTTACCATTTTCAACCTAATTTTCAATTAACTTGTATTTGATTTTTTTCAAAGTATTTTTGTTGTCAATTCCAGAACTTGTAAATTCTTTATAGTTAAATGCAATAGTTATTTACATTTATAGGCTTTGCAACTAAAATTTATGCATAGTTAACTACTTTTTTCTATGGTTAACTATGTTTTGGACACAGGGGAAACCACTTTTTAAGAAAATTATGTCCCATATTTTTTTGACTCATAAAACAAGGATTGAAAATTAGTTTTTCGAAATCAATTTCACAAGCTCAGTTATATCAATTACCTAATTGATACCCTTCTAGAAAATCTTATCAACACACATAGAAATTGGCACTCTTTGGGGGACCTGTGAAGTTGTTAATGGTGCATATTCAAAGGCTTTAAGAGTTACCACAATTACCTTTACTCAAGCTTGTTTGAAGAAGAAATTCCATTTTATGACATTACACAACAGTTTGGAAAAAGGAACTAATGCCCTTTCCTCTAAATAAAGTTCACTAGAGTAATCTATATCAATGACAACTACAATTCCTTCCTTAAGGCATCACATAATGGAAGGAATTCTGGAATGCATGCCAACTTTGTTGGCTACATTTGTTGACATCTTGAAAGTGTTGGTAGTGAAAAAAATGCATAGTGAATGTGAAAGGGAAAAGCACGCCTCAAAATATACTTGGAGGGTGAAGCATATGTGGTTCTATTACCAACACCCTTCTCAAAGCCCAAGTGTTAAATTAATTACCCTCAGCCAAGCTATCCATTACCAATTCAGTTTGAATTTGTCCCTATGAATGGGATTTATGACTTGACATCAGCAAATTCAAACAACTTCTAATATGATCAAGTGGATAATGCTAAGAGCTTATATCGGCACCAAGTGTCTCTACTACATTGTCAGGACTCTTTTAAAGGAATTAAATAAGGCATTTTTGAAGTTAATGTTGGGTATTAGAAAATGACTACTTAATGGCTAGCTAATATTCAGAGATATCAGGCCTATACCTATAATTGATCCCATTTATGACACTTGTTCAATAAATAGAAGTCTAATAACTAGTGTTTATTGCTATCTTTACAACACTTCAATTTAGCACGATAGGTGTGGTTCCACCCTAATAGTTGATAGGGCAAACATTAGTAATCTTCTATGAGGTCCCATTCCAATAGTTGATAATAGACACATTACCAACATGAAAGGTGACTGTCCCATAAGTTGATGGCCTTAGCACCACTACTATTGATCATGACATCCTAGCTAAAGCAATGAAGAAATATCTTGTGTATGTGCCAAAGTTAAGGGATAGACTAGTGTATAAGAAGCCTTACCCTAATTGTATAGATAAGGCCATGCTCTTGCCCAAGGGTTACAAACCTTTTGATTGCTCAATTTTCTTTGGAAAGGATAGACAGTATATGATTGATCATAGTGGAAGGTTTTCAGCTTAATGTAATGAGGTTAATCATAATGAATTCTATAAGTCATAGCTATTCCTTTTATCCCTAACCCGCACCATGTTCACTTGGTATGGAAATTTACCTCCTAATTCTGTTTAGAACTAGCAGGATATGGAAAGGCTTTTCCATGAACAATTCCATCAAGCCCAAGCAAAGGTGTCTATTTGCTATTATCTTGGCTTTAAAGCAAAAGGTATATGAGCTAGCAAAAAATTTTGTTGTACAATTCCAAAAGATGAAGAGTAGATGTATTATTTAGTTGCTTGAAAGTGAGGTAACAAGAATGGCAACTGGAAGAATGCATTGGCACTCAAGGAGATGTTGATTGTTTAATAATTCTTTAATTTAATGGATATGGCCACCAAGGCATCCAAAAGATATTTTGGCTTACTCTGAAATTCTGGCTAGTAGAAGATATTCCTACCTTACTCTAAAACCATCCAAGGTGAAGAAAACATAAAAGATTGAAATTGAAAAGTCACACCTATTTGACATCACTAAAACTAACTAAATATATAACCATGTATTGACAAACAAGCATATTAAACTTTCAAATGGCCACAGGATTCCTTTAGTTGAAGAATTAAAAGGCAACAAATACTGTAAGTAGTATAATTCTTATAACCACATCACTAACAATTGCATTATTGTTTGGAATGGCATCTAAAAGGAAATGCAAAAGAGATGAGTGTAACTTGCTAAAAAGGATATAATAGTCGATGTCAATCCATTCCTAAAGGCTATCTCCACCAATGTGGTAACTATGGCACACCTTTTAGCAAATATGCCAAGGGGCCATCAAGAATGGCCATGTTGTCTAAAGAGGAACATGCCAAAATTAGCACAAGCCACCAAGACTAAAGGGAAATAGAGGCACCTAAAGCCAAAATCTTAGTTGATTAGTTAGAGGCTTGCTTTGTGTGATGGCAAAAGCCATATAAGCATATTTGACAGACTTGACACATTACCAAAGTAGAACCAAAGACCTAATGCCTAAGCACATAAAAGGCAAGTCCACAAGTCGTGGTCACCTAACGGGGGCATTCAATTAAACATCATTATTAAAGACAAAGCTGCTTAAGCCTTTCTAAGGTTTATCAAATTGAGAGTACCTTTGGTTAATGGCAAGTGGATTGTGAATAAGAGAAGGTTGAAGAACTTGAAATAGGGTAAATAATAGTTGACAAGGACCCATTTTTAGAGATTATAGAGGAAGTGTATAGTCAAGCCTCAAAATAAGGTGTAGAGGATGTTCAACACGACCTTGCCTACTAAAAGATAAGTTAGGAAGGAGGGCAATGACAAAGACTTACTAATAAGAAAACCTAAGATATCATCTTTAGGGTAGTCTTCTTTAAATATGATTGGAGTAACACTAAATATCTTCTTGGGTAAAGAGTCTTTGCTTGTTAAGTTGGAAAAAAGATGTCAAAGCTTTCAAGCTAGAATAAGCTAAATTAGTTAAAGTAGGAATGGCCAAAGAAGTAGCTAAGGTAGTGTTTAATAAACCTAAAAAAGTCATGGCTAGGCATCTTAAACCCCTATACATGAAGGCCTTTATTATTGCCTAACCTATCAACTAAGTATTTGTTAATGCTGGACCAACACTTAATGTCATGTCACTGTCATTGCTGAAGAGGTTGGGAAGGCAAAGAAAGATCTTATTAAAATAAACATGGCAATGACAAATTTTACTAGTGGACCTACACCAATTAAATGGATGTTGCCAATGCAACTCACAATGGGAAGAAAGAACTTTACCACTACCTTTTTTATGGTGGAAGGGAAGGTCTCCTACATGTTATTTTTAGGACAAGATTGGATATATGCCAGTTATTGTATCTTATCTTCCTTGCATCAACTCCTGATTTATAGGTACATAGGAGACTTAAAGGTCATGAAAGTTGATGATAAACCATTCTCAACTGAGGTTAAGATGGTAGATGCATCATATTACACATGCAATATGCAATTAATAAACCTTACCTTCAAATCTTAAGTTAGATCCTACCATTACCTACTAGCTTATGGCAATTGGTCTTTCTCTCAAGACTAGCATCACTAAGGCCAACATTTGGCTTATTAACCAAAGAAGAGATTAATGAAATTATTAACGTAGTTGAGGAGCTATACATCCATATAACAAAAGGAATGCTTCTTGTTAACTAATTAGAAATTAATGAAGCTTATGTAGCCTTCTTAAAGCCCATTATTAAAGACATTATCACCATAATTGAAACAAGGAATCCCTTGGAAGAGGTTGACCTCAGCAACTTAAAAAGCATAAGGATAGCATTCATCAATGCCTTAATGACATAGGAGCAAAATGTAAGAATGGTGAACCTACTAAAAGAATTTAGAGACTGCTTTGCTTAGAACTATAATGAGATGTTGAGATTGTCTTAAGAACTAGCTAAGCATTATATACCATTGTATTCAAAGAGCTTAGGATGTATATAATAGCTAAGTGAGATGGCTCTAGAACTTATACCTAAGGTGAAAGAAGAATCTAATGGCTATTGGAAGATGGTTTCATTTGCATGACTAAGTACAGTAATTGGTTATTAAACATTGTCCTTTTTGTAAAGAAAAATAGGAAGATTTTCATTTGCACTAACATTAGACATCTTAACAATGCTACTCCTAAGGACGAATATGTAATGCCTATAATGATGTGCTGGTAGATGCCATAGCTTCATATCAGATTATTTCTTTCATAGATGGCTACTTAGGATCCAATTAGATTTACATTGCTAGAAAGGATGTTGAGAAGAGAACATTCAAATGCCTAAAAGCAATTAGTTCTTAAAATGGGTAGTCGTACCTTACGGACTAGACAATGTATGAGCTACCTATTATGGGCTAAGAAAACCATCTTCCATATCTTAACAAGCAAATCCATGGACGTGTATACTGATGACATGATTGTCAAGTTAGTAAAGTTTGACTCACCTTGAATCTCAAAGTAGTGTTTGACTAAATGTACAAACACAATTTGAAAATGAATCTTACCAAATATGCAATTAAGGTAGCTTTTAAAAACTTCCTCAGACTCTTAGGAGATAGGAAAGGAATTGAAGTCGATGCAAACAAGGTCAAATCCATCTTAGAGACAAAGTCATCATTGGGAAAAAAAGCATAACTTAAGCTAATTGGTAAAATCAACTTCCTCTAAAAGTTTATTATTAATTTGGCTAGTAAACTTAAGCTAATCATAACTCTTTTATAGTTAAAAAATAATTTCATTCGGCGATTGAGCAAGAAGTTACTTTCAACCAAATTAAGTAATACCTATTTAAACCTCTAATGTTGGTCCCATCAATAATGGAAAGACCTCTTAAGCTATATATCTCAGCTATAAAAGAATATATTAGTGTATTTTTAGCTTAAGATGTCTAGGCCTACATGGAGAGGGCAACTTAGTATCTTAACAAAGTATTAACAAACAAAGAGTCAAGATACACATTAATTGAAAAGTTGTCTTTTTCTCTATATCATGCTTTCACCAAATTGGAATATTACATCCAGTTGAGATTGGTACAAGTTATATGCAGTGTCAATTTGGTTAAATATTCACTATCACAACTAATCTTGTAGGGCAAATTAACCAAATGGGCTCTAAAGCTAAACTCCTATGCTCTCAAACATATCTCACAATGACCTGTTAAAGGCTAGGTCTTCATTGATTTCCTAGTTAAACACTTGTGTTTTAAGGTGAGTTGGACATATTGGGATTCGTGGGATTGCGATACTGGCAGATGTTCTTTAATAGATCTTTCACTCATGAGAAAGTTAGAGTGAGAATAGTAATCATCATCTTGAGTAAGAAGAAGGCATGTTTCAACTTAAAGTTATTATTCTCTTACTCAAATAATTAGGGTGAGTGCAAAGTAATGATTATTAACTTAAAAATATTGGAAAACATACATGTTAAATTATTCCAAGTAGTGGAAGACTCACAATTGGTGATTAAGAAGTTAACCAGGGAATACCAATGCTTATAATTGAACCTAAAGTAGTATCATTAACTAGCCTTAGAGAAACTCTAGCGTTTCTTAAAAGTTATCATCATGTACATCCTTATAAGAGAAAATGAGAAGCCAATAAGCTTGCCTAAATAACTTCTGTATATAGGGCCCCAACCTATCATTAGAAGTATCATCCTATTGACAAAATTTCTTTATTAGTTATGGAAGAGATAGCCTAGATGGAATAAGTGACAACAGTTGGTTTTGACCTCAATCAAATTCCACTAGAAAAAGTTATGGGTTCTAAGGAGCATATGGTAACAAAAAGATTTAACCTCAATCAAGAACTTCTAGAATAAGTCATAAAATCAAACTTGAACTAACAACACCAAGATGAAGTTGGAGAACAAAGGCAGACATTAAGAGATAATCTGATATCTAAGAGCTAAAGTTTCTTACTTAGGAGTTGGTGATCCTAATCCAGTTAGAATATTATCAGATATAGTCAAGCATGACTAAACTAGATTGATATGCCAAATAGCCAAATCTAGTTGGACCAAAACAGGAGTAGACACAACTATGTGTGTAACACCGCGAAATTAATTAATAATAATTATGATGAATTAAGAGATTAACATAGGGAATTTAGGAAGATTAAGCAAAATAAGGATTTTTCAAAGAAATAGATTTATTTTAGATATTTCTTGACAATAATATTTTTTCATTGTTAGGTAAAGATATATTAATTATGGTTATGGGTTTAATTAATGAAATTAATTGAGAGAAGATAAACACTTAATTTGGACCTTGTGATCAGTTCATTTATACCATGAGCCAAATATAGAAGCATACTCTTAGTTTGGGGAAGAATGGCCCAATCTAATTTAATTTCTTAAAAACCCAAAACTCAAAAAAAAAAAAAAGAGCCCAAGTGAGACATAGATCCTTAAACCCATGGCCTAATAGGCACATACCTAAACCCACTTGGATTTTAGGTCTTTGGGTCAACTTAAGCCCACCTAAAACCCTAAGGGTTCTGAAGCCACATTAAGAATTAGGAGCCAAACACTTGTGTTGTAGAAACAAGAGTTCATTTTCGCTCCTTGAAAGGGGAGGCTAGGGTTCTTTACACATTTCCACCATTCTCACTTCTAGAGGAAGAATTAGCCAAGTTAATCTATATGAAACTTAATCCTCTCTTCTTCTTCTTCAATTTAGCCTGATTAGTTTTTCGTTTGAAGTATTTTTACTTTCCATCCAAGTTTGAATTTTTTTTTTATTTTGGGATGTTCTTGCATGGTTTTTGGAGGTTGAGGCTAAGAGGGTCATTAAGTAAGTATCTTTTCCCTATTTTAATGTGTTTTCTATTGGTTTGAGATCCTAATGACTGACTTATGATATGAGCTTGGATTTTGTGTGAAAATACCCAAATATTTGAGTAGAATATTGTGGTTTCTAAGTGAGTGAAGTTCAAGTTCAAATTTGAGACTCTTTGGTGAGTGGGTAAGTGATTTCTAGGAACTTCTTGATAGGTTAGTGCCATGGTATCTAATGTATGCTATAATTAGTATTTAAAATATGCTTTGATTTAACCTAGGATCCTTTAAAGTATAGGCATTTATCTTTGACTTTAGAATTTAATGCAACTAAGTAAGGTAACCAAGGTTTGATTTAATTCTTTATATATGTTCTTTGTTAATATGATTTCTGCTATATAAATATGCTTTGCTTTGTTAAATGACCGGTTGGCTATTTAATTATTATATTTAGACTGTGTGTGAGTCCATGGTAGAGCTATAGTGCAATTGCCACTCGTATATCGTGCTTTAATCAGGTACCGAGTTATAATTAGACTTATGAATGCACTGAGCGCAAGTTGTACTCAATAGGGAGTTGGCGTCGTGGATAAGTCTTTTCCTATGTTATTGGCCTTTAGCATGTATGTGTGATTACTAGTATGGAATAGTAGTAATTGATAGCTCAACTAGTTTATTTGTTAATATGATAGATGATTATGATATTTATTTGATTAAAATGCACTTATGCTGATTGAGTTGTACATATGTTTGGAATTATCCTTTGGTTACTGAGATTCATATCTCACCTTGTTTTATGGGTTAACAAATTTCAAATGAAGGTTTTTCAGGTAAGGAAAAAGGATAGTAAGTGGATGAACATCCATGAGTTGTGGCTATGTGTGGAACCTCTACATTTTGGACTATTATGACCTAAAGTAGATGTTAATTTTGTGATTTATTTTGCATAGCATCATCATGCACTCATATTGCCAAATGTAGGTATATCGATGTCTTGTAATCAATGATGTAACTAATAGGAGAGCAGATCTTGTAGTAGTTGAATCTGATGTATGAATTTAGTCAATATCTGATATGGATTATTGCTAATATGGAACTATCACTTAATCACTTGAGATTTGATCATGTAATGCAATAAATGGTTATCCTAGTTGGTATTGTATGGTAGCTTAGTTGGAATATATATACATATGTATAAGAATGATGTTGTTAGTGGCCTTGGTTATCAATTGCTGTCATAATATGTTCATGTGCTGATATATATGGCAGTACTCAATTATTATGAATTCCCCTAAAGTTTATGATCAATGTCGAGTATTAATTTGTAGTATTTGGGAGTTAGGAGGTCTAGAAAACTATGAATGTTAGCTAAGGTGGCCTTAGAACTCACTTAGAATTAGTGAAATATGGTTAGAAAGTGAGAAAGTGAGGAAATAAGATCAAAAGGAGATAGAGTTACAGCCAAAACTATTTAAGTCTCAACTAAGAATAATCTAAAGGCAAGGAGCACTGTGGTGGAAGAGGTTAAGTTGCAGTGTAACATGAGAATTGTAAGTCTATAGGGAACCCAAGAGAAGTCTCACTGCAGCTAGCATTGGTTGAAAGACTAGGGAAAGTTCTAGGAAGCTCTCTTTCTGCGGTGTTATATGGGCTTGTTGGGGTGAGATACAAGAGATTTTAACTAAGAAGTTCCAGAGAGGAAACTTGTCACGGCGTGAAGGGTTTAAGTCGTAGCGAGGATCTTGAAATTTTGAATAATAAGGTCTAAAAAGTCATCTCGCCATGGTGTGGAAGGGCTAGGTCGCGACACAGATCATATATTTTTGGTTTTATGCTCTAATAACCACTCAAGTTGCGGTGTGGGCAAACCAAGTCACAGTGTAAGACCAATAACTTAGTTTTTAGGTTCTAGTAGCCAACTTAGCCACAGTAGGAATGTCCAAGTTGTGGCCTAAAGCACTAAACCCCTATTTCTAACCTCTTGAACTTAGTTTTATGAGGTTAATGGTATGTAATGGCTTAGGAACAATTATAAAAGGGTTTTGCGAATGTAGAGTCACTGGTAACATGATATGAAGGATGTCTTTGATGACTTAAATTTCTTATAGGCTTAAATGACTTTGCTTATTAGATAATGATCCTAAAAAAGAATAAGGTTCAAATTTCTTCAATAATTTTCCTAAATGGCTATTTTTTTACTTTAGATATTATATTTGTGACCGTTAATTGCGCAATTAAGCTTAATCACTATAATTAGGAGTTAGGAATGTTACATTTAGTATCAAAGTAATGGTTTAGGAAATTAAGCTAGAATTTGAACTTTATGATTAGAAACCTTGGCAATTATGATGTATGCATGTTAGGAATAGAAATCTTGTGGCCTGGTGATACTTTTTTATATATGTACATACTTGATATGGGTGGAGTTGTGTTTAGATTACCCCTAGATTGTAGTTTAATGGGGAAGCCTTTGATTGTGATTGTGGCATTATAGGGTGTTATAGCTGCATGTAGAGAAACTATTAAAATGTTGAGAGAGGTGCAAGAGGCCATTGCTACAATGGCCAACTGTATGAGGTAACAAGTTGAGGCCCATAAGGTTACTGTGAGGGCAATGACTAATCGACTTTAAGAGCAAGCCGAGACCCATGAAACTACTATTCAAGTGCTGCGACAATTACATGAGATCATAAACAACCAGAATTAAGAGTTGCCGGTTAGAAACTGGGTTGGTGCTGGTCAGAACCTTGGTGTGGGGCATCAAGGGAAAATGATGACATCTTAGTTTTGAAAGGCTAATCTTCCATCATTTATGGGAGAGTTGGACACTAAGAAGGTTAAGAGATGGCTAATGCAACTGGAGAAAATTTTTGAAGTTATAACTTACACCGCCAAGCAAAAGGCTAGGTTAGCCATTTACAAACTAGAAGGTGAAGGAAAGCATTAGTGGTGGAGTGCCTTTAGGTTACTAACTTCAAAGGAAATACCCTTGACTTAGGAGAGCTTTCAAACTACCTTTGAGGGTAAGTATTTCCTACCATTAGTAAGGGCTAATAAGGAAGCTGAGTTCAACTTCCTTGAGCAAGGAGAAATGAATATGGACCAATATGTAGCCAAATTTATCCAACTATCCCATTTCTCCTTATACTTGAAATGATTTGATGACAAACCATGGAAGGGCGACAAGTTTGAAAGAAGCTTTAAACTTGAGTTAAAGGATAATATTACACCCCTCCAATTTTGAAATTTTGATGAATTAGTGGAGAAATGTAGGGTAATTAAAAGGGCCTTGATGGAGAGTGAGGCCAAAAGAAAAAAGACTATGAAGGGCATATGTGATTAAGGCATGGAGCCTTTAGGGGCGAGAGAGTAAGAAAAGGGACTAGTAATGGTAGTGACTCCTGGGGTAGGAGACCACCCTTAATAAATGTCCCTCAAAAAAGGAGTATAAGACCTTCAAAGAGTTCAGATAGTGTCCCATTAGCTTATGGCAAGTGTGGGAAGAATCATGGTAGTAGACCATGCCCTGTGTGTTATAATTGTGGGAAGTCAAGACACTATGCATGGACTTACACAATGTCATGAGAGTCGACTTCATCAATCAAACCATTTGCATAAGGATGAGTGTTTGCACTTATGTAGCAAAAGGCTAGTAGGTTTCCTAGTTTGATTTGAGGCACTATTTTTGTTCATAATCATATTGTAGATGCATTGTTTGATTCAAATGCGATCCACTTATTTACATTATATGACTGTGTTAAATGCTTGGGTCTTAAGATTAGCTAGTTACCATTTGAATTTCCTATGTCTACCATTGTTGGATATTCTATGATTATATCTTATGTATGCCTAAATTGTTGTATAATTGGATTGCCATTGTACTACCATTAACTTAATTTGCATCCCTTTGCATGATTTTTATGTGATATTAGTATGGATAGGTTGTCAGCTAATAATGTGATACTTGATTATAACTGTAACACTACTTTCTTACTTGCTAATATACCTGAACCTTGTCCTGTGTTTGAGCTTGCTTGTGTATCTATCGCTCAAGTTGGGAGGTACCTTAGGCGTAATTTCCAGGGGTTTCTAGTATTCTTTTCTTTTAATGTTGAAGTTAAGGATGGGTTGGAAGACGTACTTGTGATTAGGGAATTCTCGAAAGTTTTTCCTAAAGAGATTAGTAGTCTACCCTCAGAGAGAGAGTTAGAGTTTTTCATTGACTTAGTTCCTAGTATGGGACCAATTTCCAAGGCTCCATTTAGAATGGCACCTGTTGAACTTGTTGAGTTGAAGAGTCAAATAGAAGAGTTGAACTAAATATATAGTTCTTAAAGAATGGAAAAGAATAATTAAAAAGGGTCATAGGGAGAGAAAAGGCTAATCAGAGCTAAAAGAACCGATACAAGCCAAGCTGACGAAAAAATCAAGGATTTAGAAAATATGAGAATTTGCTTGAGAAATGAATATCTTTCATCAAAATATTATAAAATAAGGTTAGTAGATTAACCAGATGAGATTGGTTTAACTAAATCTTTGACACTATACAGTTTAGAACACTGGGTAGCCATAATTTTAACTAGGATTTTTCAGACTATTTCAAGTCCCATAACCTCGAAGTAGATATTTTTTAATGAAAAGTATAGTTTAAATTTTATTCTAGAACTATCAGCTTTTGAAAATACGGAGAAATGAGTTCAAATAGTAAAATTATGTTAAGGCAAAATTGATATTTTTGAAAAAAATTATAAAACTTTAGCTCTATATATATATGTGATTGGCCACTCATCTCCCCCTTTTCATAACCTACCTAGGGTAGCATCGAATTCTCTCTTGGAGTTGTGAAAAAGGAAAAAGGAAGAAGCCACGTATAGGAAAGCGAACTTCCTAAATTTAGTTATAATTTTGTTATAAACTTTCTCCTACTCCTTCTCCTATTTCTTATTGTGGTTTTGGTTTCTTAAAAGAGTGAGTTTTGTGGCTAGTTGTAACGTCTCTTCTAAATATCCATCTTTAGCTATATATTTTTTTAGGAATTCCTTATTTAAGTTTAATTACTTTTTCTATTTTAATTATTCCTTCACAATAAAATCTAATTAATGGCGTAGCGGACTACGAAAATAATGGAAATATATTATAATTCATACAAACTAGTTTAAGAGTTCCATCATAGGGGAGTGGGGTCATACAAATCACATCATGACAAAAGGGGATCTATCCTATAATTGTCCAAAGAGAAAATCCCCAGATAACAACAAGGATCAAAAGGTCAATCTCTTATGTTCACAAAAGGTCAGTGTCAGTAATTGGGCCGCTATTCATGCAAACGGAGAAGCAGGAGGGTTAAATCCACCCACTAAGAATGTGTGGGACTCAAGCTCCCCTGGGGACACAAAATACATAGGTACAACATGAAAAATGTCATCACATGATATGATGCATATATTATGGATGACGAATACCCATCCTCGGAGTGGGAACTGGATCCATTTTGCCTGGAGTTTTAAGGTCACTTGATAAATCAGCATTTAAGAAAAATATAAACCACAATAGAGTGAGAAATAATTTTCTCAGTAACATAGACAAGGCAATATTACATAATATCGATGAAGAATAGTCAAGTAATTTTAAAATATAACAAGTAATATAATGGCAAGACAATTAATTTACTAAACAATATGTTAAAGAGATGCACCTGTTAGCAATATCTAATGTGAATATGAAATAACAAAGTGAATAGACATATTACATCTAAAGATAGAACATGAATGAACATAAGAATTATCTCAACATAATTAATATTCAATAGGTACAAGATATTCACGAGATTTCTACATGCATATAATACAGAACATATAACAAACAATATTTGTTTCCTCTTGACTATTAGGCCTTGGAGATTGCCAGGCCTAACACTCAGACTGTATCGCACTGGCTTTGGTAGGCTTAAGCCTAACTCATGTTGCATTGCTATGACATAGTAGGCTCACCCCTACTTCCTTTACTAAGGCATCCCCTAGTGGGTACCCAAGGAAAGTCATATAAAATATCACAATAATATGTCATCCAAGCCATCATTTGATTAAAACATAATAGGTATATTTGGGAAAGAACTGAGTTGCACGACTTTATGCATAAAGAAATAATTCTGATAGCATGATAGCATACTGGAGTCTAGAAATTAGTGGTTCAAATATTTTTAAGTATCTTTAAGATTGGACATCCAACACAACAACAACTACCCAATGGCCAACTCTGGTACACACAGGGCTCACCCCCTTTTGCCCTATATATATTGCCCAATCCTTTACCAAATAACCCATACTCATAGAATTAGGCAGTAAACAACATATTATCCATGTTAAGAAATCAGACAGTATATAGCACAACAAACAGCGCAATTCCAGAACACATGTTATCACATATTCTATTCTTAACATTATGTTGCATAATTTTTCACTATCACAAATGGGCTCCAAAATTTACAAAATAATTATTAGCATAATCCAGACAGCATGTAGAATATATTAGGTCATAGCAGTCATCCAAAACATATCAATAACATAAGAAAAAATTCAAGAACTTTCTGGTCGACATTTTTTTCTCAAAATTTTGACTTTTTATGTAATGATCCATAATTCTCCAAAATTTCACAATAGGCCTTATTTTTTATCTAGATTAACCTAATTTAGTTGGATTTAAGAAAACTCTTCCCTAGGTATATGTACATGTGTTAGCCAAACCTATGCATCAAAGAAGGCATGTGATTTTCTTCATTTTCATGTCACCAAATAGCCACACATACATATTCAAAGGAGATAAACAAAAGCCCTCAATCAATTTCTAGAGATTTCATATGTATTCTACAATTTTCTCAAAGTAAAATTCTAGGGTTTCTTGCCAATTTCTTCATGAAAATCAAGGTTATATTAATCTTCCTCTTCCTTAGGCTTTCTTCCATCACTTCCCTATTTATTTTCTCTTCAATTTCTCCCATGGCATCTTGAAATACAAAGCTTCTTGATTTATAGAAAAGTTGCCAAGATTAGGAATTTTCTTGAATCACATAAATCCATGAGCCATATATATGATTTCTCCATCTTTTCTTTATCTTTTCTTGGCTAGAATTCATGGAAACAACAAAATTTCCCATCTATTTTTGCCATGGACGAAATTAGAAAAGAAGAGAAGAGAAAAATTCTTGGAGAAAAATAGAAGAAAAACTAAGAAGAAGAAAGACTATCTATGTTACCTTAGCTCTGCGTTGTTTGATTTTTCCCAGTGGCTTTTTTTTTCTCTCTTCCTCCTCCCTTTTCTTCTTCCTTAGGCCGAGCTTCTTCTCCTTCTTCTTCTCCTCCTCTTGGCTGAATTGGTGTGTGCATTTTGTGTGTGAGAATGGCATGAAAGTGTGTGTTATATATATATCTTGGTTATGAATGATTAATATTTAATTAACTTTAAAGTAGAAGATCTTGGCCTTTAGATTACATGAATGGTTAGGATTTAACCTTGAAATAAGAGATAAAATGTAGGCTTTTGGATTAGATCAAAGGTTGTGGTTTGATCTTGAAAAGGTAAAGAAATTTATGCCATTGGATTATATCAATGGTTTAGATCGCATCACGTTTTACGAATAAATATTAGCCATTGGATTGCTATGGTTACTTTTTCATAATGTGTGAAGATAGAATTGCATTTAATGCTACTTGAGCCAGCGTCTATGTCATGCTAAAGTCAGTAGTAACTTTTTTGTAATGTGTGAGATTTTTAAGATTCGCTGATGTAAGCCAGTATAATCGCTTCATAATTCATACAATTTTTAGAATTCTCTTCCAACTTCCAATCTCTTCTTCACACATGGCGCCACATAATCACTTTCTCTCTCCTCCATGGTGCCACATTAGCACCTTCCCAGCTCCCTAGTACCATGCCAGCTCTTCCTCAGTTAGACTTACAAAATTGTCACTGTTTCCTAGGTTCTCCGTAATGTTTTATTTAATCATTTTTCTTTGAGTTTTCTATTATATTTTAATATTATTTGGATATATGTGGACCCCACTTAATGTTTCTAACCATATAATTAAATATTATTTATTTTCTTAATATTTTATTATTTTAGGGTCCAAATGACCATTTTGCCCCTGGTAGTGATATGATAAACAAGCACCTCTGTTCGTTTCTCGCTTATATCTTCTTTGTAACTCCATATTTTTGGATTCGGTCACCACTACCTAGTAGATTTTTCTACATAGAATTTCCTGAGATAGCTAACATGTGTTTAGGGTTTTAGTTTGTCTCCGTATAAGCTTAAAATTGTCCTAGGCCATTTTCTGGTCCTAACGAGTCCAAAATTTTATGCAATGAATTTTGTAATTTTTTAAGCATTATTTCTTAACTATTGATATATATTGGATTAGTTCTGAATTCCTTTTCCTTCTAGAAAAATTATCAAAGTTTGTCCAGGTGATAAATGATAATTTTGCCCCTGGGCCCTTTGGACTCCCCTAAAATCTCAAAAATTCCTATGGGTCCTATTCAACTTATATTTCTCATATACAAAGCTATTTCGTTCAATTTTTTTTATTAAAGCTTGATAAATTTATTACATAAAATACTAAATAATTAGAAAATCCTAATTCTAGGGATGTTACACTAGTCTCTTGAGTGAAGAAGCTCCTTTAAGGAAACCAATTATACCAAAATAATTCTCATTAATAGTACATAAAAGCAAAGTATGGTTTATACTAGGAAAAATTTTTATTCTTGGAATCCTAGACCAACCTAGGTTTGGCCAAGAGAGGGAAAGAGACTTAAGCTTGATGGAAACTTGGTGAAACCAAAGGTTTTGAAGGGTGAAGAATAAGAACATGCAAAGGCAATTAGTTAAAAACTAAAGGAATGACATATGGTTCACCTAGGCTTAGAAATTGGCCTTGAAAGATTTAAAACCCTAGGAGAGTTAACTAATTCCTTTAATACCATAAATGAGTTAGAAATAAATTATGGAGATCTTAAAACCATTTAAATTCCCTATAAAGTAAACAAAATTCCAAGATTTTACGCAAGGATAATGCCTTGACCAAGGAGGGGTTTGAGTGTCTAGGAAGATGTTTCATTGATTCTAAGGTTTTAAATGAGCTATATATGAAATATAAAAACTAGCAGAACCATTGGAATACATTTAGAAACCTTATTTTTATAAGTTAAAAGTTAGGGTTCAATAATGCCTAAAAGGACCATATGACTTTAGGCATGTTTAAGTATACTTTTGATGGCTCTAATGAGTTCTATTAAAATCATGAAGATCTTATATGATGAGATTTTGAAGCCTAAAAATTGAATTTTGAGAGTTACCTCTCAAAGCATTCAAAGCAATCTAAAGGTATACTTCAAAGACCTAGTAATGCATATATTGTTAAATTAAGATTAAAGATGTCTTAAATTAATTATTTTATGCTTCAATAGGATGTGTCTAGGCCAAGCAAGTGAGACCGCACCAAGCTGCATGTGTGAGGCCATGGAATCAAGAAAAGGAGACAAAGGGATTTGATTGATTTTTGCTTGATAAGGTAGCTTTTCCTTCATTCTTATATGTATGGTTGGTTTGGTTGAGTCCTTGGTTGTTTGTGTATATTGTTTACAATGGATTAGCTTGTTGATTGTTGAATAAAATATGCAATTGCATGATGCCTATTTGGATTTATGAGTAGGGTGGCTCTTGATAGATGAGGCTAGGGAAATGAGCTTGGGATTGCTTTACCTCAAGCCAAAAGTCTCTTGAGAGCATGGAATTGCTCTTGTTTGAGCCATGAGACCCCTAGAGCATGGATTTGCTCTCTTATGTATTTCTTGGCTATGATTGCATAACATGCATGCTTGCTTCCATGTACTTGAATGAACCATATATATGTTTGAATATTGATTTAGCAACTGGTATTCTTTGACTCATATTTCCTTATCACCACTAACCATGGCTAGGTGATATGCAAAGCAAGGGCAAAGTTGAGCAAAATACTTGGAGAAGTCATTTATGACAAGGAAATTAGTCTAGGATATGATATAGCATAAATACCAATGTATCTTTATATTTTGATACCATTACTCTTGTTTAAGCCATGAGACCCCTAGAGCATGGATTTGCTCTCTTATGTATTACTTGGCTATGATTGCACAACAAGCATGCTTGCTTCCATTTGCTTGAATGAATCATATATATGTTTGAATATTGGTTTAGCTATTGGGATTCTTTGACTCATATTTCCTTATCACCACTAACCATGGCTAGGTGATATGCAAAGTAAGGACAAAGATGAGCAAAATGCTTAGAGAAGTCATTTATGACAACAAAATTAGTCTAGGATATGATACAACATAAATATCAATGTATCTTTATATTTTGATGTAATGAAATGGAAATATATGTCAAAATGTTGGACATTGATTTTGTGATCAATAGATGCAAATGTAAGGTTATAGAATATGATTTAGTATATGAATACCTATATGACTTATGTGCATTCTTGCATGTGGGAGGGTGATTTTTAGTTGCAAGACAATTCTTATATGATAAATTATTACTATATGATGCACATGTGGAAAGAAATTTGCTCATGGTGAGAATTGGCATATTAGAGCTTATATAGTACTATTTAGGATCAAAATTTTAACCATTTGAGCTATAAAATATCCCTTTACCCTGATAGCCTTAATGACCAAATTTGGGTTAGGGGCAAGAATTCTGCATTTTCTCACATTTAAAGCAAGATTCAGCCAAGGTAATAGTTGTACAACTTAATCCCCTTATCTTTCTCTTTAATTTGGTTCGATTAGTTTTTCATTTGGAGTATTTTTACCTTACCCAAAATCTGAAATGTGGGAATTTGGGGATTTTCTTGGTGAAATTCGTAGGTTGAGGTTAGGGCTGACCTTGGGTGAGTTTAAACCCTCCATTTTGATGCTTCATTTGTTAATTTGAGACCCCCATAGCTGATTTATAAAATGGGTATTAATTCTGTACGAATTTGCTTAGGATTTTGGGTAGAATATTGAGTTTTCTGGTGAAAAACACTCTAATCCGAATTTGGGATTTGTGATGGCTGTTGCAAATTTGTCTACAAGTGAGGTAACCGGGTTTATATCAATTCCATGTATATATATTTGATTTAATTTCATATGTTACTGTGTATGAATGATTTGAAATGTTGAATGAATTGGTTGGCTATCTATTGAATTATGATTGGACCTTGTGAGTCTATGGTGGAGCTATGGTGCGGCTGCCACCCGTGCATGTGCTTCGATCGAGCACTGGGTTATGATCAAACCCAGATACACTAAGCCCCGGTTGTGCTCAATAGGGAGTAGGTGCCGTGGATGGGCCTCTACCGGTGTTAATGGCCTTTAACATGTGATGATCTGATTGCTAGTATGGGATAGTAATCATGATAGCTTAATTGTTTCATTTGCTGATATGATGGATATGAATCTGATGTTGATTTTGATTCATGCATATATGCTAATTAAACTAAATATATGATGGAATTGCCTTAGTTACTGAGATTTATATCTCTCCCCGTTTCATGGGATTAACATTTCAGGTGAAGGTTCTTCGGGTAAGGATAAAGGGAAGCAAGTGGATGAAAATCCATGAGCTCCAACATATGGGAGAAGGCTACACTTAGGCTGGCCTATTTAGTAGAGATGCAATTTTGTTATTAGTTTACATAGCATCATCATGTTTTCATGTTGCCAAGTGTAAGTGTTCATATTTTGTTTGATTGAAATGTAACCGTTAAGGATTTAAGTCTCATTATAGTTGAATATTAATGTATGAACTTATACTATCATATACATAATTTTGCTGGAATTGTGATATGGATTACCATATGGGAATTGTAGTCATATGATGCCTTAGATGTGGACATAAGCTATTATTAAATAGAATCTCTATGGAATGTGCATGGGTTGTTAATTGCTGCTAATGCATGTGTTCTTGCTGTCATATATTCATGAATGGGCAAGTAGGAAGTAGTATTTAAGTTTTGCAATGGTAATGGATAGATTGATGGGTAAATAAGGTAGATAAACACTATTAGAATCACATAAAATAAGGAAAGGTGGACCTGGAGTGTTTCTAAGATGAGATTTGAAGTGTAAGAGGAAAAATTTGGGTAATGTAGTCACAGGAGAGAGTCTCGCAGCAGCTAAGAAGGCTTCACTGCGGCCAAATGAGAGACAGAGTCGAACGGCGTTGTGGCATAACCAATCCCGCCGCGGCGCATGGGAAGAAAAATTGGTCTAGGGAGTGACAGTGGCGAAGAGCACCGCGGCCTGATAAATCTCGCCGCGACACAAAGTGGGAAAAATTGCCCAGGAGGATGATAGAATGGGAACTCACCGCGACGCGAGTTGAGGAAATAAAATAAGGGTTGGACAGAAGCAAAACTCGCTGCGGCACAAATATATTGTGCCGAGGCGAGAATCGTGGGAGTTGAGAATAGTAGTTCTAGGAGGCGTTTTCACCGCAGCGCCACATAGGTTGGCTGCGGCGCTGCAGCGAGATTTGTGAAATTTGTCCAACGATTCCAGAAAGCAACTTGGCCTCGGCGGGAAAGGTATAGGCCGCGGCGCAAGTCCTCAACCTACTCCTTTTAGCCTAGAAACCCCAATTTCTTCAACGGTAATGGTAAGAGATGATATAGGAACACTTGTGGGAGGTTATTGGGTATTGAAACTGATGGACAGTTGAATCATTAACCCCTTATGGTAGTAGGATTTCTTTTATGCAAATTTTGTTTTGTTGAGTTGGTATGGTGATGACCCTAACATCAAGGTTCAAATTTTCCCCATATTTTCACAATGTGATAAATTGTAACCACTCAAACCTTGATAATTAATTATTAATCATATATTTAACCATAATTATAATGACCAGAAGGGAGGGTTGTCACAAGAGATAGAGTTACTCTACAGAGAGTCAGAATATTTAATGCTTTGGTAAAGGTTAGCAAGGTAATTGAAAATAATTTGTAAGAAATAATGTAGGTAAGAGCTAGTCAGAAGGAAACCATAAAATTGACAAGACTGAGACAAAAAGATAATATGAGTGTTATAGCTAACCCAAAAAAAAAGGCAAGATACCCTAGAACAAGAAAGGGCAGAAAGGGAGGAAGTTTTAGGCTAGCAGAGGACAACCATCCTAGATTACATGTTACAGATGTGAGAAGTCAGGACACAACCTAAAATTGTTCTTGGATAGAGATGGCACCTCCACCTAGACCACAACCCAAGTAGGTATTTGCTTTTACTCAGCAGTCAGCCAGTGAATCTCCTAATTTGATTAGAGGTATGATTAAAGTTAATGATTTTCTTGTGATTATTATGTTTAATTCGGGTGCTAGTTACTTATGTATATCTTAGGATTATGTGAGAAAATTGGGTTTAATTATTGGTACTTTACCATATGATATGTCTTAATCTACCCTTACTGAAGGTCATATGATTACTTCTCATGTTTGTTTGAATGTCATTATATAGTTTAACCATTGTTTAACTACTATTGATTTGATTTGCATGCCTTTCTATGATATTAACTTGATTATTGGCATGAAATTAGATAATTGCTAATAATGTTATACTAGGGCTATACATGGGCAGGGCTAGGCTGAACATCTAGTAGGCCCGATACCCTACCCGATTAAGACATCGAGTTTATTTTTATGCCCATAGCCCGACCTGACTGAAATAAGCCCGATTTTATGTTAGGTTAGGGCGGGTTAGGGCCGCCTAGACTTTTTTTTTATTTTTTAATAAATTGACACTTGTAATATAAAAATATCTTTTTACAGACTCATAGGTATATATTTCAAAATAATAGACCTTTAGAACTCTTATATTTTTATTAGTAATAAAAACATAGTCTAGTATTATTAAACAAAATATAAGCTATACTAGCATAATTAGCCTTAAGTAAGTATGTGTATTTTTGTTATTCAACACAAGAAATGTTAGGAAGCATACACATCAATAATAAAAACAATTAAGAAGTAGGGAAGGTTTGCATAAGTAATAAAATTTACAATATGTAGAGATAATTGGATGAAATAAGAATTATATATATATATATAAAAGATAGCAAGACGTTAATAATTAAAAAAAGTAACTATTAGGGCAGCTTGGGCAGAACATGCTTTCGCTTGTGGCCCAGCCTGACTTGATATAGTTTTGTTTAAAGTTCTGTCAATTTATATTTTTGACCCAATTCGGCCCAACCCGGCCCTATTAGACCGGGCTAGGGGGCCCCTAGGGCATATCGGGCCAATGAACACCTCTATGTTATACTTGCTTCTGTACATAAAATCATTATCTTGCCTAAATGTGGGACTATACCTAGTACTTAGGCTGAGTTATCTTTCTTATCCACTATTTAGGCTAAGAGATACTTAGAACATGGATGTCAAGAGTTTCTAGTTTTTTTTCTCTATACAAGCAGAGGTAGAGGAAGGGATAGATGAAATCCCTGCAGTTAGGGAATTCTCAGAAGTTTTCTCTAAGGATTTTGATTTTAGTAGTCTACCTTTTGAGAGAGAAATAAAGTTTTCCATTGATATAATACCTGGGGTTGGATTAGTGTTTAAAGCTCCTTATAGGATGGCTTTCACTGAGCTAGTAGAATTGGAAAAGCAAATTAAGAAATTATTAGAAAAAGGGTTCATATGCCCTAGTGTATCACCCTAGAGAGCTTCTTTTTTGTTTGTTAAAAAGAAATATGGTAGTCTGAGATTGTGTACAGATTATAAAAATTTAATAAGGTTATCATTAAGAATAAGTATTCCCTCCTTAGAATTAATGATCTTTTAGATCAATTAGCAGGGGCATTAATGTTTTCTAAAGTAGACCTTAAATCTAGCTATCATCAATTGAGAGTTATAGCTGAAGATATCTTAAAGATGACATTCAAAATTAGATATGGGTATTATGAGTTCCTGATTATGCCTTTTGGTTTGTCTAATACATTGATTATTTTTATAAACTATATAAATAGGGTATTTATACCCTATTTAGATAAGTTTGTTATGATCTTTATTGATGATATCCTTGTGTACATTAGGTCATTTGAGGAGCATGAAAGGTATCTAAGAGTAGTTCTTGAGACCTTGAGAGATAAGAGACTGTATGCCAAACTTAGTAAATATAAGTTTTGGCTTATTAAAGTGAGGGTTTTAGGTTATGTGATCTCACAGGTTACGGTTGATTCCCATAGAGTTGAGGTTGTATTACAGTGGGATAAACCTAAAACCATCACTGAAGTTAAAAGTTTTCTAGGTTTGGCAGGTCATTATAAAAGATTCATATAGGGCTTTTTTCATATAGCCTTACATTGACTAGGCTAATTAGGAAAGAGATATTGTTTGTGTGGGATGATAGTTGTGAAAGGAGTTTTCAAGAGTTGAAACTCTAATTGACCACTACCCCTTTGTTAGTTATACCTAACCCTAGTAAACTTTTTATGCTTCATATTGATGCTTTGAGAAAAAGGTTAGAATATGTGTTGATGCAACATGGTAGAGAAATGACATATGCCTTTAGGCAGTTGAAACAGCATAAGGAGAATTATCTCACATGATTTGTAGTAAACTGTAGTAGTATTTGTCCTTAAAATATGGAGGCATTACCTGTATGGTACCATAATAAAGATATACAATGACCACAAATGTTTGAAATATTTATTGATTAGAAAGAATTAAATATAAGATAGAAGAGATAGGTGGAATTCTTAAAATATTATGACTATATATTGAAATACCATTCAAGTAAGGCTAATGTGGTGGCTAATGCTTTGAATAAAAAGTCTATACATGCAACCTATATGATAATCAGGAAATAGAAACTCATAAAAAAATTCAGGAATATGAATATTTCCTATTGTATGCTTTTAGGTAAATTGTTAATAAGTAAGACTAGAATAGAGAATGACCTAAGAGCTCAAATCTTAAATGCCCAAAAAAAGATGACTTTTTGAATCAGGTTAAGAGTGAGATTTTCCAGGATAAGACCTTAGAGTTTAGGGTGTCTGAGGATGGTATGGTTATGTACCGTGATAGAATCTATATGCCAAATAAAATTGAATTGAAAGAAAATATTTAAAGGAGGTACATAAGAGTAAATATACAATTCATCCAAGTGCCATAAAGATGTACTAGGATTTGAAAGATTGTTTTAGTGGATAGGGATGAAAACAAACATAGCCAGTTATGTGGCTAAGTGTTTGGTATGTTAGAAGGTCAAAATTGAGCATTAGAGACCAGCTAGGTTATTACAACCTCTAAATTTTCCTAAGTGAAAATGGAATAGTATAACTATAGATTTTATCATGGGATTACCAAAAACATTTTTAGGACATGATGCTATTTGGGTAATAGTGGATAGACTAACTAAGTCCTTACACTTTTTACTGATTAAGGTTGTATGTACTTTGAATAAATTAAACCAATTGTATATAAAGGAGATAGTGAGACTTTATAGGATGCCTAATATTATTGTATATGATAGAGACCCTAAGTTTACATCAAACTTTTGGAGATCACTTTTGGCAGCTTTAGGAACTAAACTCAAATTTAGTACTACTTATCACCCCCAAGCATATGGTTAAACAGAAAGGACCATTCAAACCCTAGAAGACATGTTGAGGGCATGTGTATTAAATATGAAAGGAAACTGGGATGTGTATTTGCCATTAGCTGAGTTTGCATATAATAATAGTTACCATTCCAGTATCCAAATGGATCCATTTGAGGCTTTGTATTGGAAAAAATATAGATCAATTGGGTTATTCTAGGTGAGAGGGTTTAATAGGACTAAAGATAGTAGACTAGCCATTAGGTAAATAGAATTGATTAGAAAGAAATACCTTACATGCCAAAGTAGACAAAAGAGTTATGTAGATAAAAGAAAGAGGCCGTTAGAGTTTGAAATTGAAAATCATGTATTCAGTTGAGTATCTCCAGTTACTAGAGTGAGTTGGTCTATTAAAGTAAGGAAGCTCAATCCTAAGTATATAGGTCCATTTGAAATCCTTAAAGAATTGGACTTGTTGCTTATCATATTGCTTTGCCTCTTAACCTAGTCTAAATTCATGATGTATTTCATGTATCCCCACTTAAAGAGTACTTGTCAAACCTCTCACATATCATAAAATATGAAAACATTCAATTGCAGGATAATCTTTCTTATGTAGTAGTACCAAAGAAAATTGTTAATACCAATATCAAACAACTAAGAAATAAGAGCAATCCTCTAATGAAAGTGGTCTGGAAAGGCCTATCTTCTAACAAGGAAATTTGGGAATTAGAGGATGATATAAGGAAGCAACGTTCATAATTGTTTAATTGAGGTATGTTCTAAATTTTGAGGATAAAATTTATTTTTAAAAGGTGAAATGTAATATTTTATATTTTGTAAACTAACATATAGTTTCTAAAGAATGGTAAAGAATAATTAAAAAAAGTCACAAGGACAGAAAAAGCTAGTCAGATCTAAAAGAACTAATTCGGGCCAATGTGAAATAAAGTTAGTAAATTAACTAGATGAGGTTAGTTTAACTAAATCTCGGACAATGTATGGTTTATGACCTCAGGTAGCCATAACTTTGACCAAAATTTTTTGAACTATTTTAAGTCATTGTAACCTCTAAAATGGTGGATTTAAAGAGTAGGTGCAAAATCAGTATTTTTGAAAAAATTATAAACCCTGCTATATATATGTGACACACCATTATCTCCCCCTTCTCATAATGACCTAGGTAGCACCAAATTCTCTCTTGGAGGCATGAAGAAGGAAGATGGAAGAAGGAAAAAAGAAGTCACATATACGTAAGTAAACTTCCTAAATTTGGTTATTAGGTTGTTATAAACTTTCTCCTACTTGTTCTCCTCTTTCTTATTGTGGTTTTCATTTATCAAAAGAGTGAGTTTTGTGGCTGGTCCCTTGAGTGAAGAAGCTCCTTTGAGGAAGCCGATTATACCAAAATAATTCTCATTAAAAGTACATCAAAGCAAGTTATGGTTTATAGTAGGAAATATTTTTATTCTTGGAACCCTAAACCAACCTAGGTTTAGCTAAGAGAAGGAAGGATGGAAGGAGACTAGAGCTTGATGGAAACTTGGTGAAACCAAGGGTTTTGAAGGGTAAAGAATAAGAATATGCAAAAGGAATTAGTTAAAAACAAAAGGAATGGTATATGGCTTCACCTAAGATTAGAAATTGGCCTTGAAAGATTCAAAACCTTAGGAGAGTTAATTGATTCCTTTAATGCCATAAATGAGTTAGAAATGAATTATGGAAATCCTAAAACCATTAGATTCCATATAAAGTAAGCAAAGCTCTAAGATTTGGGGCAAGAATTGTAATGTCTAGTTTTATAAAAACAACAGAAACAAATACGTTTTCAAAGTAGATCCTTTGAAATGAATTGGTTAAGGCTCAGAAAAATTAGAATGATGATTTAAACATTAAATAATGAATTTAGAAGGCCAAAGGTACCTTGAAACAGAGGCTAAAATGGCTAGACAAAAATTAATGAAATAGTTACGAAACGTAATGGCATTTTTGTAATTTTGAAAAAATTATAGAATTCTCATAGGAGGGCCTTTTAAATGGAAAATTTGAGTTCTTTGGGGTTCTTAGATGCCCTAAAAATCATGGAAAACATCAGGACAGTTAAAACTTGTTCAGTATATGTTTTCTAATGTCGGTTGACCTAAATATTAACTCTTTCATTTAGGAAGGTTTTAGCTCCGATTTGAGTGATTCCAAAGACATTTTATAAGATTGAGGACCTAAATTTTATGATAGAAAATATGATTCTAAAAAAGGGGCTAAAATGAACTGGAAACAAAAATGCCAAGATTAAGGGACAACATTAGAATTTTTAGAAATAACTTGTTAAACCTACCTATATATAGGACCACACCCCACTCTCCCTTTCACTTAGCTCATTGTATTTCTACCCTAAACTAGAGAAAGAACCAAGAGAGTGAGGCGCACAAGGGAGAGAAGAAAGGAAGGCGAAAAAGCAAGGAAAATGTATGGGTTTTCATGGAATTTCATGGTTTCTCTTTAACAAACTCCTTTTTCTCCATCTTCCCTTCTTTCCTATGGTTTTATTGAAACTTTTAGGTCTATTTTGAGGTTAGACCTAAGGGGGGAATTTTCAAAAATCAAGAGGAGAAGCTAACCAAGTGAAGATCAAGTTAAGGAAACTAATAAATCAAGGTATTTTGCCATAGTTCAAGCTTGATGTTTCTTGTTCTTTCTCTTACATGTTTTGCCCTATATATGACCAGCCCTAAGGGGTTGAATTTATAGCTAAAATAAGGATGAATCTTAGGAAAATGAGGGAGAAGAATAAGAATATGCAAAGGAAACAACAAAATAACCATTAGAATTCAAGATAGAAAAGTTAGGGTTTCAAGTGTTCATTAAAATTATGTTTTGATACAAGAATTCCTAGGCCAAATTGAGTGTTTGGATGAGCTCTTAAGATCCCTAGAAGGCTTCTCACATTCATCTTCCATCAAGAAAACAAAGAAAACTAACTTGGTGCTCAAATAAGGTATGGTTTCAGCCTAAGCTAGAAAGAATACCAAGGGATAGTTTTAATTTGTTCCAAGCTTGATTTTGAGTCATATATGATGGAAGAGAATAAGAGAAAGCCTTAGAAAATTTTAGAAGTCATGATTAGTGAGATGTAGTTATAGTTCCATATTATGGCTTAAAGAAGTAACACCTAACTAGGCTCCTTAAATTAATTGTGTGATGACTCGAAGAGGCTTAAAAGGAGTCAAGAATCATAGCTGAATAGAAAGGATGGAGCCAAGATGATGTTTTCTTAAGGTTGCTTTATTAAGTGCATTATGGAACCAAAAAAAAGCCATATGAGCTACCTAGTTTTTCTAATGAATATGTAGCTTTAGAATTTGGTTTAAGAGTATAATTGGCTTCCATATGATATGTTTAGGCCAAGAGAAACAAGCCCTACCTTATTGTGTGTGTGTGGCCGACGAAGAGGAACCAAATTCAAGAAGAAAAGTGTGCATTTGTGACAAAGGTAGCTTTCTCTTCTTTCTCTCATGCATGAGTGGATATCTATCTTGTCTTTGAATATGTGTATGTATGTGTTAAGCCATGAAAAAGTGTTCTAGCATGAACTTATATGTTATGGTACCATGATGTTTATTTTATGCATTTGAATGATACTTTGTGACTTTGCTTTGGTTTGCTTGAGTGTGGTGAAACCAAGAACCCACTAGCCATGGTGAGGATGAGCCAAAAACCCTCAATAATAGTTGAGACAAAGCCAAGAGTCTCCCAAGAGTAAGGCTTAGTTCAAAGTCTTTAAGAAAAAGTTAAAGTAAGTCCAAAATCCTTGAAGAGAATGAGTGAGGCTAAACCACTTGCTTGGCAAAGCCTATATATGTTTTGTATGATTTCTTGAATGCTAGAAATGATTCATGAATGACTACATGCTCCATGATGTTCATGCATGCATTTTTAGACTTGGATTTACATTTTTTATATGTGATTGAAAGAGAGAAGAGCTATTGGGATTCCTACAATCTCATCCCTTCCTCTCCACATGTCTAACATGTCTAGGTGGACTAAGTGAACCAAGAAATGAAAGCCACCAAGCCTAAAGGAAGAAGATTGACAATAAAGTATGGAAATTTGACATTTTGTAGCCATATGAGTGGCATATTATGTAATCTCTTATTGTATATGTTGTATGAGTTCATGAACACATGTAAATATGTAAATCTAATATTTATGTATGAGATTTGATGCCATATGTATGTTATAACACAAATTGGACATTGAATGGCAAGAACTAGTATATGTGCTCTTATGTATATCTTGGGGTGGATAAGTGAGTTTGTGAAATCTGGGTTTGTACACCTTTGAGACATATTTAGTAGACCATTTTGGTGCTTTCCCACGTGCTCAAGTGGGCATGGCAGCCTTGGAAGTAAAATTGACCCTTTTGAGACCATTCAAGAAGCTTAAAAGAGCAATTTTGCAACCCAATATTAAAATCTGACCAAATGAGCGAATTTACTCATGAAATTTGGCATGTGTATAGATTTTATCTAGAGCTTTTTGGGAAGCTAAAGACTAGATTATTTGGAGCTCTATGGAATTAATTATGATTTTTCAAAGTTGCCATTTTTATGTTAATCTGGTATAAACACTGTTTATATGGTCAGTTTTTTGTGTTGTATCATTTGAAATCCAAATGGTGTCTAATGCTCATAAAATTTTACAAGCATAAACTAGACATGATAATATTTCTATAACCACTAAGATCATCCCAATTGGACATTTGAGAAGGGAGATATGACTTTTTGAAGTTCATAGACAGTACCAATAGTGACAGGCGACCTTGGTTACTATTTCATCGATTTTTAGTAACTAGAAGTCCTTGTTGTGGTCTAGAATTATTTTTAACATAGATTAGACATCTATAGCTTTCTAGAATGGATATTATGCTTGATTTTAATTGTTTTAGAATTAGTTATAATTTTCTAAAATTCATAATAGAAAACTAAAATGCACACCTGAGGCTGCACACCTTATTTTCATATATATACTCCATTAGCTCGAGTTCTTAGCCACTTCTTGAGATGGTTATGAGTTTTATTTGTGTATTTAAATATGAGAATGAGATGAATAAGTCCATATGGTCTACGAGACAGAATAAAAAATTTATACACGATGTAATGCGATTTAATTGAATATTTTCTTACTTTTCTTGAATGAATATGCTATACCAAGGAAAGAGAGCCTAGAAATAACATGAGATAAGCTTAGTAATTATGGTGTTACAAGAATTATGCCTTAACTAAGGAGGAGTTTGAGTGCATAGGGAGATGTTTCATTAATTCCAAGGTTTTTAAATGAGTTTAAATATGAAATATAAACACTAATGAAGCCATTGGAATAAATTTAGGAACTCTATTTTTATAAGAAAAATGTTAGGGTTCAAGAGTGCCTAATAGGGCCATATGGCTCTAGGCATGTTTAAATATGCTTTTGATTACTTTAATGAGTTCTAGTGGAATCATGAAAATCTTATATGGTGAGATTTTGAAGCCTAGAAATTAAATTTTGAGAGTTACCGCTTATAGCATTCAAATTGATCTAAAGTTATACTTCAAAGACCTATGCATATATTGTTAAACTGAGATTGAATATGTCTTAATTGATTATTTTATACTTCAATTGATGTGTCTAGGCCAAGCAAGTGAGATCACACCAAGGTGTGTGTGTGAGGTGTGTGAGGCCATGGAATTAAGAAAAAGAGACGAAGGGATTTGATTGATTTTTGCTTGATAAGATAGCTTTTCCTTCATTTTTATTTGTATAGTTAGTTTTCTTGAGTCTTTGGTTGCTTATGTGTATTGTTTGCAATGGATTGTCTTGTTGATTACTATAATATTCCATACTATGATAATTGAAAAAGTCCCTAGAGAATATAATATTAATAAGAGCCTCTAAATTGGGAATTAGAAACCATAGATTGTCCGGAATCAGAGCCAAAATGGCCAAACGAATTAAAGGAAAAATATAGTAGCAAAATTGTAATTTTGGTCAAATTGTTAGAAACTTAAAAGAGGAACTTTTAAATAGTGAAATTGAGTTTATTAGGGTTCTTAGAGGTCTTGAAAATCATAAGAATCATTAGAATGGTTAAAACCCTTTCAGTATACAATTTAAGTCATCAATTGACCTAAACTTTGAGTGGATCATTCAGGATTATTGTAAATCTCATAAATTTGAAACCAAATTTTTAATAAATTAGAGGACCTAAATTTCATGATAGAAAAGACAGTTCTAAAAAAAGAGTTGAAATGAGCTTAAATTGCAGAATTAAAGAATAGGGGCAAAATTGGAAATTGTGCACTTATGAAACCCTAGCTTTCCCTTATAAAAGCCACCCCCATCATCTTCTCCTCACTTTGGCTAAAATTTTGAAGCCCCAAACCATACCAGAAGGCGTCCAAGGAAGTACTAAAAGCCAAGAGAAATTGAACCTACCTAGGGTAAGTAAGTGTAGAATTTACCTATGATGTCCATGTAACCTCGTTTCTGCTCTTTCTCCTCTTTGTCTCCATGGTTTTAGCTTCCTGAAAGATGGAATTTTGTGATTGGAAACTTTGAGGAAGAAGCTTTTCCAAGGAAAACAAATATGCCATATTAATCTTCATTTAAAGCTTTTATGAATGATATATGTTTTGGTGTAGGAAATTTGCTCTTCCTTTTTTCTCCATAAACCCATAGGTTCAATCAATCCAATAGGGAAGTGAAGGGAGTTAGTTTTTCATTAAACCATGATGGGAATAAGGGTTTTAGCATGTAGAGATTAATATATAACCAATAGAAACTATTAAAAGGCTATAGGTTGCAAAATTTCATGCCTAAGGTTTTACTTGCACCTTAGGGAGTATGAAGCCTCAAATTGATATTTCAATTTATGTAAGAGTATAATTGAGCTAAGAAGAGGCTAAAAATTTCACCTAGGTGTCAATTTCCCAAGAGATAAAACAACAGCTCGATGGATACCTACTGATAGGTATGTCTTAGCTAAGCAAGGATTAGAGTACCTAGGAAGAGTTTTCTTGATTTTAAGGTTAGAAATAGTCTAGATATAAATTATAAACACCAAAGGAACCATTTGTTTAAATTTAGAAGCATTATTTTGAAATGTTAAAATTTAGGATTCCATTATCTATAAAAAAGTAACTTGGTATTAGGCTCCTTGAATTGCATTTGTAATAACTCTAATGAGTTTAAATGGAGTCATATAACTTATATTGGGTGAGAGTTTGGAGTCAAGATATTGATTTACATAGGTTGCTTCATTATGCCACTTAATGGAGCCATATGAGAACCTAACATCTTAATTGGATATATAAGACTTAAATGAGTCCAAATATGGTTCCATGAAGATTTATGCCTTATTTGGTATGTTTAAGCTAAGCAAGTAAAGTCTCCCTCAAGTGTGGGTGTGAGGCTAAGAGAGCTAACAAAGAGCAAGGAAGGAATTGAATTAAATTCTCACATAAAGGTAACTCTTCATCCATTCTTGTATCTTATCTTAGTTGCTTGAGTGTCTTTGATTGCTTGTGTGTGAATGGATTATGAAATTATGCTTATTACTATTGGCTTGATGATTTTATGTAATTATGTGACACTCGAATGCATTTGAAATTAAAATAGCTCTTAATAGGTGATGTTATGCCAAAAGTCCCTTGATTTGGGTAAGGTGAAGCCAAGAGTCCCTAAATATGAGTGAGACAATGCCAAAGTTCTTAATGTGAGTGAGGCTAAGTCAAAATTTCCTAAAATTGGGTGAAGCCAAACCAAAAGTCCGTAATAGTTGAGATTACACCAAAAGATCCTAAAGCTTATTTTTGCCCTGATGAAATCATATGATTCCTCATATATGAATATATTTGATATTTGAGTGGTTAATATGCATGCTTGCTTTCTTTGACATTAAGTCATATAAGTGTGCCTGAAGGATGAATGAGCTATTGGGATTTCTATAATCTCATTCTTTTCTATATTATTCC